>JAVHNF010071693.1:0-11311 GCA_034783455.1 Micropsitta finschii
TGCATAGGGAATGCAAACGGCAGGGACAAACCTCTCTTGCTTGCTTTCCAGTTCTGCCTGGCTGTGTTTCAGGGACCAGGATAGTGATAATAACCATCTTAATAGCTTCTGGAAAGCAAGGTGGGATTTGACAATGTGAAGCTTAAATGGCAGGAAGCAAAGAGCTTCCTGACAAGAGGTGTTTGATTTCAAAGAGACGAACACACCTTAAGTGGACAGTTGGCAGAAATAAAGTCTAAGCCTTTCTAGCAAGGCCATGGGCACTGCCCCACAATTATGTACTGGTCCCCTAAGTGAGGGAATTGCTTAGTCTGATGACAATAAACAACTTCCTAGAGGTTCTTGCCAGTACCACCAGGCATCACCCATGCAGAGTGCCCAGGGACTCCGGTTTGGCAGGAGCCCTGGGAGGAAGCTGTTCAGTGGGGTCCCTCTCCAGTCATGTCTAAGCCAGCAGAAACCCCACTTCCCTCATGAATGATCCAAGTAGTCCTTTCTTGACTCACCAAATTCCTCTTTGAACCTGTTTCTTTCTTGAAAAGGGCTCTACAACACTGGAGCACCATCCTGTCCTGATGATGGGTCAGTTTGTGTGCTCAGATCTTGTTCCCTCTGAGGGAACAGACTCATCCTTCTTGAGCTGCTCGGCCCCTTCCCCCAATTCTTTCTGAAGTGCAGCTGATGCTGCAAGCAGCTTCCTCTCTCCCAAACAGCTCTGCAAGAGCAGGTTTGGCCTCAGAGGCAGCCTGCACAGCCACTGTGCCAAACTGGATCAAACCCCTGTATTCAGCTCTGCTGTTCAGGGGCCAAGCAGTGATTAAGAGGCTGATGCTGCAGAAAGGCATCTGAAGGAAGCAATCTCCCTGGGTTATTTACAATTTACAGTGGATGAAGAACTGTTTGAGAAACCAAGAGGAAGCAGCATAAGGTCCGCCTCTTTTCACATACAAATGAGCCTCACAGAGCCTAAATTATCTCTCTCATCCCTGCCGCAGGGCTGGATCTCCACATCTGGCTTGGAGAATGCCTGGCTGACAAGGAGCTATTCTGAAAGACTCCCAGCCTTTTGGAGTCCTCTGACACTTAACCTTGGCAGGTCAAAACTCTCATCTCAGATTTCTGAATGGAGAAGATCTCTTCTCGTGATGTCAAAAGACACTGGGCTTGTGGAGAGGGGCATGATAGCAAGGTGGGCACCTGAGAAGAGGAATGATCCCTCTTCAGCCGTGCTAAAGAAGAGCAAGCTCTTGCCTCTAGGGCAAGGTGGAAAGGCTGGCTTGTGATCAGGGAGGGCAACACACCGTGTGGATCTGCCCTTCTTCACCCACATGTCCCAGGCTGGGCTCGGATCTCAGGTTAGGTTTCCTTATGGAGATGCCAGGTGCCTGGTGTACAGCACCTATCCAGGGGGCTCTGGGTGAGCACCAGGTCTTTCCTTCAAAGGGCTCTGACTGTCCTTTCTCCTGCTTCCCATTCCCATCGCTAAACCCAACACAGATCATACCTGCAGCCATTATAGGCAAGTGGTGTTTTGGGAAAGGTAAAGACAGAAATAGGTGCTCCTCGAACACAGTGCAGCTAATTTCTTAAATCTGATGCAACCAGAGTATCAGGGAAGGAAATATAAACTTCCTCTGCTTTAGGAAGACACACGCATTCTCACATACACTCACACTGCCCCAGCTAGCCCAGTCCTGACTTTACACCTGCCCAGCAGCTCTCCAATGGATTTGAATTAAGACCCTGGATTTATATTGGAATTAATTGCCATTAATAAAAAAAGCCACCGGTTGTTACTGTGAGTTTGAAACTTGCACTGTCTCATGGGCAAGACCCCAGGGAGGTGAGAGTGGAGCTGGTTTTGGGGGACAGCGAGGCTCTGGAGTCACCTCCTCTGGCTTGCTGAGCCTCACAGGTCCCAGCATCTCCATCACCCTACCCACAGAGTACAAAAGGCACCCGACGCTAGCACCTACGAGCCATTGCAAGAAGAAGAACCTGCAGACTTACGGAGGAAATATTCTGCTGTATCGGCTTCATAATCTGCATCCTCAGGGAAGTGATCGATTTGCTTACACAGACCTTTAAAATTCCCTAGGGAACAAGAGAAAAAAACAAGAACAAATGAGAACACCAAAACCTGCCTCGCAGGAACAAGTGCCCTCTGCATTGCCCTTTATGCCCTCCCTGCCTTCCCTCCAGGCAACACTCCTGATCGAGTATGGATGCCCATTAAATGCCCAGGTATTCTCCTTGCATGCTTATGTGTGCATCTCCCTCTTACTTGTATAGGAACATAGGATTCACTGTCTGGATCCAGCCTGATGCCCACCTAGCCCAGCGCCCCTTGCTCAGTGGTGGAGAGGAGCAGGAGCTTTGGCCAGGAGTCATGACTCCTGCCACAGACAGATAGGAGAGCACTGCCCACCTCCAAAGAAGGTGGTGGGATGGGAAGGGGAGCCAGAGGCTGGATCACCCTGTGAAGCACAAGGGCCAGAGTCCTTTCCCTCAGCATTGACCAGTGTAACTGCGGGTGTTTGTGCTTCACCTGGTGTGGCCTCGGTGGATCCCAGCAGTGTGAATCAGGTTTGGGTGGAAAAGCACTTTTTTCTCTCAGCTGTGAATTTGCTGCCTATTCATTTCATGTGCAGGATACATTCTGCTGTTCTGGTGCAGTGTGAGAAGAACAAAAGCTCTTAGGCTACTTTCTCCATAGGACTGCTTGGTTTTGCAAACCTTTATCAGATCTCTTCTTGTGTCCTCTCATAGACTAAGACTACAAGAAGCTCTGTGCATGTGTGTGTATGTAGCTCAGCAGCAAAACACCCTTTGC
Source organism: Micropsitta finschii (assembly GCA_034783455.1). Taxonomy (NCBI): domain Eukaryota; kingdom Metazoa; phylum Chordata; class Aves; order Psittaciformes; family Psittacidae; genus Micropsitta; species Micropsitta finschii. The sequence goes on from JAVHNF010071693.1 coordinate 2,834, forward strand.
ATTGGGGGAGCAAAACCTTCTACTGTAAGTGAGGGAACCCAGGCTGGTCACCCTCAGTTTCAGCAGACTGTCTTATGTCCAGGGCCTCTGCTAGCTTTAGTCACGGGACATCCTTTTTCACACACTCCACGACCAGCAAAGCCATCCCAGCAGGAGGCAAGCAACATCTTCCTAGTCTTTTGTCATCTGGGATGTCTACCAGATTCTTATTTTCATCATTCATGTCTCTCTCCTCTTGAAAGCACAAACACCACTCCAGAGAGGTAACCCTCAAGCCACGTCATCATCACGACCACTGGTGGACTAGTATCTCAAAGGATCAGGTTGTTCATGCTTGCACAGGGGTGCCCACATGGAAGGCAATTTCCTTATACCCCTGGGGTTCCCCCAGACTCCTTCCCCTTACATTTCCCTCTGGATTCTTGCACTGGCTGGCCATTAACACAGAACCGATGGGCATAACCTGTTCAGAAAAGAGAAAAGCAGTGTCTGCATGAGGTACCTGGATAGGCATGGTGATCCTATTGGCCCCCTGACCAGAGGTCAGCCACCAAAGTGGCTCAGGCTGACTGATCCCTTAGCAGAAGGGTTTGGAGACTAAGTCTGGAGAGTAACAAATGCTGTGGCAACATGGGAAAGCCTCCTGCCACCCTGTCCCTGAGCCCAGCCACTCGATCGGGTGTGCATGGGGAGGGGACAATGAAGCTACTGTGTTTGTGGTTGTTGCCTCTGGGAAGGGTTGAATGTGATGAACCCAGAACTCTTCTAGGACAACCCTACCAAGGCTGAGACCCTCAGACACCATGTCAGGTCCCCAGTTCATGTCTTGGAAGGTTTATTCCAGATTAATTCTGATGACCTTCCAGATATTTGGTCATAGCTGGAAGACCAAGCTCAAAGGATTCCCTCTGAGTTTCTTCTTGAGGCTGAGCCTTGCTGGAGCAAAGATTGGAATGCTCTGGGGGCAATGGTGAGCAAATAGCTGTAGAAGGCAGGTAGGTAGGTTCCTCTAGGTCAGCCCCCAAGCTTAGCTCTGTCTGCATCCAGTCATCTTGTGTTTAATGCTTCTGAGATACCTACCGCCTTTAACTACTAGTTCAAAGAGCTTCCATGGAGAGGCTAGAGACGGCACAGAGGAGTGTGTGTGCATGTGAGAGGTAAGTAATAGGAGAAGAAAGTAGGAACAAAGCCTCTCTGTGTAGTTCTGAAGTGTTATTCCCACATTGAAACTGTGGGTTATGAAAGGAGGTTATTAATCATCCATCCTCAATCCAGTTACTTCGTTCAAGAAGTGTCTGCTTCTTAGCCATATGTCTTCTGAAAGGAAAGCTGCACAGCCAAATTCCTTTGTCACACTCACACCCTGCTTCTTGCCCACTTAAAAACCCGTGAGGAGGGTAGATATAGCATAAAGAGAGTCCTTTCCCTTGCTTGTCCCTGACTGCCTGGGGCCATCTGCCTGTGACAGGCAAGCAGCTCATCACCCTGGTCCTTTGGCCACGGTCACTGCTGTACAGTGCACGTGAGCACCACTGCTCTCTGAGGCACTGGAGGAGCCTCCAAAATCAGATTTCAGCTCTTTGCCTGGTGTGTCTTGAATGGTGGGTGCCTCCTGCTTGTACACGGTTGGGGAGCACTTCCCAGGCAAGGCTCCCATGTCACACAGCCAGAGACCCCCAGCTGGAATCAGCCAGGGAGGGAAGAGGCACTGAATCTGGAAACTACCTCTCTCTGTGCCATCCTTTCCCTGTTTCTTCTTTTCTCTTTCTCCCCCGCTCTATTTCTTGCTGTATTTGAGCCTGATTAATTCCTATGTGAAGAATCAAGCTGCTTGAGAAAGACACCGCATCTTGCACAGGGTGTCTTTTACATGGACTTGTGTGGGAAGCTAGTTAGAGGTTCAGCTACTTAGGCAGGGTGAGGGGACATGCAAGGCTCTTTGCTCCTTGTCCTGAGAGTCCAAAAGTCCTGGCTGACCTGGCTCAGCAGGGTGCCTGGCCATTGGGCTGTCCAGCCTTGGCTTACTGAAGGTGCTGCGGCATTGAGGAGCTGCCCTTCACCGCAGGCTGGTATGCTGTGCCAGGCTGACCCCCCTCCCTGGCTCAACACTGCCGGGGTTCATGCTGGCAGGGTGGGCAGCACTGGTCCCACTTCAGCCCCTGCTTTGTCTGTGCTTAGCACAGAGCACAGTGACTATGAATTCCTGTGTTATCACACCCTCTCCTCCAATGCCTCCTAGCTCCTCTGGGCAGTGGATGGGGAAAGGAGGCAGAATTTAGGTCATTAACACGCTGACTGGGGATGTAAGAGAACAGGATTCAGTTTTTGCTCTGCCACAGGCTTGCTGTTAGAACTACTTCTTCTCTCTGCCTTGGAGTCCCACCATGTAAAAGAGGGGTGCCAGCACTCCTCTGCCTTGTGCTGCACATGAGGGCATGGTGCAGGTGCACCAGTTTGTATCAGTGAGTGATGGATGGCAGCAGTTCAGCTCAGTGCGGGGAAAGCCTCAGTGTCACTCCTTGTGCCAAGGTCACTCAGCAGCTCTCTGACAGACATCTGTGGCCTGCTGAGATGGTGCAGCAGCATCCCTGGCACCTGTGCTGGTGGGCAGGAGGGATGGAGCCGCTCAGCAGGGCTGCCGAGGTCTGACACAACAGCCTTCTCATGTGCTGCACGTGCGGTTTGCGGAGCCAGGGAGGGAAGAGCTGTGTGCTGCCCTATAGGTAACACTCCTCAATGCCTCAGCAGGAACAAATTACTATTTGGGAGGGTGTGTAGGAGCTCCTCAAAGGAGTAAGAACAACAGCTCCCTTCGTACTTGTGTCCTTTTGCCCTTCCCATTCTTCCCAACTTGAGCTATTTCGTGCTGTGAGCCCTGAAACAGGCAGGTGTTGAGCACTCCGGCTTCTCCCGCACGCCTCTCTGAGAAACTTAAGCCACGTGCTTCCACCTCCTCCCTGCAGCTCTCCCAGCGCAGTCCAGGCTCTCCCTTCATCCTCTGTCCTGTGCTCACCCACCAGCTCTTCAGTCTCTCTCATTCATCGCAGTCACCTCCCTCTCCCTGGCATATTGGTGTGGGCATCCTTTGAGCAGCCTGCTTTGGGATGTGCAGGCTGCAGAGGAGGTGGGGAGGAGCTCTGTGTTGTCTCGGGATAGAAAAGCTGAGGATGCCCAGACCCATAGAAGGTCACAGAGCAGCCCCCAGGTTCCTTGGCTATTACTGTGAGTCCTTAGACATGATCCCCACCATTTGCTTGTGGCCTGCCCAAGCTTTGCAAAATGCCTTCTGGAGGAGCTAGGACTGGTGCAACAGGCACCCTCTCAGTGCCTGGACTAGGACAGAAGTTGCCCAGTCGGGGCATTTAGACAGTGCAGAGACAACCTGCCATACTGCCAAAAGGGACTGAGTGCCTAAGATGCATGAAAATCAACATTAACTGCACATTCAGCCTTCAGAGAGACCTCCTCCAGTGCAGCCGGGTCATCGTTTGGGTACATGCTGTCTATCCAGGGCAGCTGGCAGCAGTCAGCTCTGCTGCAGTGAGAGTCAGACCAAGCTACCCCTGATGAGAACCCGGCTCAGTATTGTTGGTGATGGGGTTTATTTTTGTGCCACTTTGTGCAGCCCTACCTCTTTCAGAAGTTGCGCTTGCCTGCAGAGTGCAATCCATCACAAAATAGTAAGTTCCAAAGAATGAAAAGCTACTCCCTTCCTGCAGGGTAGGAACACTTTAAAATGGTCAGGACTGTACATCTGAAAACTGGGAGCCAGAGGCAGAGGAAAAGACATCCAAAAGGAGAGAAGCAGACAAAGAGGGATGAGAACAGAAAGACCTGTTTTCCCAGAATGATTTGTGATATTTCCATTTATGGAAAAAAGCAATCCACTGAAAGCTTTCCTTCGGTCTCACTCTCCAATTTAACAGAGGTTTTGGCATGATGGTTTCTAGAGAAATAAATAAAGGGGGCTGGATATAGCTGTTGTCGATAAAAGCTCAGAAAGATGGCTTGGTGTTAACCAAGGATTCAGTACCTCTTTCTGCCACGTTCCCTGTATCATTTTAGGCAAGTCACTTCACCTCCCTCTTCTTTCATTCAAAATGGGAATAATGTTATTTCCTTGCCTCAGGAAAATAGCCTGAGGATATTTATAATAAGAATATGAAAGCAATCAGACACTGAATCATTTTGGGCCAGATAATTTTCCCCACCCTCCAGTTCAAATGTAATGTGCTCATCTTTGACGTGACCTTCTCCCAGATCAGTGCAAAGCCTGAGCACACATGAAAGCTCTCCCAGATTCACACTTGTGATTCCTACCTTAGATGTGATCTTTGTTGCATATTAAACTAATATTCACTATTTACCCACGAAATAAATGCGAGAAGCAGCACAGGAAGCGCAGGTCATGAGACCCAACACGAGCATTTCTGTCTGCTCCAGGACTCTGTTTCTGGGCAGAGTCCTTTTGAACCAGGTGGTGAAGTGGGGCTCAGGGCCAGCCTCTGGGCTCGTGGCAAACAGTTGGTGTGTCTTTCTTACACGTATTGGCAAAGGGCTTCCAAAGCAGGAGAGGTCTGCTGTCCCTGTCAAAAACTGACACTAGTGACACTGAGTTGTTAATGCCCAACCTGATGTGACTTCAAGAGGAAGGAGTGAGGTTTCATGAAGTGCAGAAAAAGCCCCCTGAAGGCATTTTGATTGCTCTCCACCCTTCCAAGAGCGAAGCACTCGGAAGCACTCACAGGTTTGGGGGATTGAAGAGCGCAGTGGCAGAGAGCACAGAGAGTGCTTGTGGGCATCTGCTTTTACCCACCTGTGCTGATGTGCCTGAAGGAAAGGCTGGCTTTTCAGAAGTGCTCATTAGCCCTCTGGGGGAATCTCTCCGGAGACAGCACCTCACAAAAATTAGGCCATCTTCTCACGTGCCTTGGTATGCGTTTAAAGGCCTCGGCTGCAGGGTGTAGGGCTACACCAGTGAACGCAGCCTCTGTGCCACAAGGGCACAGTGGTCATCTGGGGCTTGAGAAGATGCTGCTCTAGCAGCTCTGACCCTGATGCTGTGATAGTAGCAATACCTTTTGGCTCAGGTGGGTAATTTGAAGACCAAAGAGTCCACAGCACCACAGCTCTGTCCTTAAGGACAGCTGTCCACTACAAGGTGAAGCTCAGTGGGGCAGCAAATGGGGTCTGCAGAAAGGTGCCTGGGACAACCCCAGATATCCCATGGGAACAAAGGATCATCAGAAATCTTGCCACCTTCCTGTCCAAATGCAATGTGCCTGCCTTGACATGGTTTTCTCTAACAGAAGCATGCAGCAGTGCATATGTTAAAAAAACCAAACAAAACCTTAGCAAAATAAGCAGTATGTTGCATACATAATTCTCTCCCTGGGGAGAGGATAAAAGAACAAACCACATGTGACTGATATCAAGCCTCATCACTTAACGAGCCACTGGAAATCATTCAGATATTGTGGTGAAGAAGCCTGTAAAAGAACTGATGCAAAATAGAAATTGATCTTATAGTTATGATAGAATATCCCCCCTACCTACAAGGCAGAACTATTATACCAGCTCTCCTCACCTTCTTGTTAATAATCATGTTTATTACAGCTGTTGCTAAGGATCAGATGATAAAGAGAGTTTACTGCAGTAAAAATTGTACAAACACTGCCTTAAAGATCTTGATAAGCATGAAGAAAGGGATATATCACCACATATTAGCCATGGCCGAAGCTACAGCAGCAAATACCAATTATGCCTGATAAACACCAGTTCTCAGGAAATGAGTTTGGTCAGGAGATGGTTAATAAATAGAGAAAGAAATGCAGACATAGATGGGAAGGGAATGAAAAAGCAGGGGAAACGGGTGTGGAGTATCACTGAGGAGGAGATGACAAGATGGAAGGAGAGTGGCCACTGGGCAGAGAAGTCCCATGCAAGCCAATACCAGGCTCCTGTTCTGCCTTTTTCAGCTCCCCTCTTGCTCTCTGTCACCTCGCCGACAGTCACCTGGAAAAGGAGAGGGGGCTAATGACAGAAGACACCACATGTGCTGCTGGAGGTGGCTTGGGTCCCCCACCGCGATGCGGGAGCGCAGAAGGGCCCCATCACGCACCTCCCGGCGTTCCCAGCACGGTCCCCTGCAGCGCTCCGCCTGCCTGGTCCTGGTGCTGCAGCTGCGGCGGGGAGCGGGCACCGCGCTGCATCACGGCCGGACCCCGCGCCTGCTCTCAGCCTTCAGCCGCTTTGCGTTTTCCCTTGAAGGAGGCAGGCTCCTCGCCTTCCCACCCCGCTCCGAACGCTGCTGTGTGCCGCTAAGTAGCCGATAGACTCAGCCTCAGAGCTGGCTGTAGCTATTCCCATGGACGTGGGTGGAGATGCAGAGGTAGCAAAAGCTATTATTAAGATTATATGAAATTTCCATTTATAAACACCCTCTTTTTACAGGGTCGTAACTTACAAAAATATCCTCGCTGCGCCTCGAAATTTCCTGTGCTTTGTTACAGTGAGATTGGCCCGGAAAACTGGGCAAAGCCTCTTGAACACGTTTTGGTGCAAACACAAATCCAGCACGTTTGAGCTTTATAAGCCGAAGCATTGTGGGTGGCTGGTTTTCAGGGACCGCGAGACATCTGTCCAAGCTACAAATGAAAACCCTCAATACGGCAGTAATAAAAATCATTCAAAAAGATCCTTTCTGTATACATCTACCACAACCATCTCCCCATGTAAATAATTTGCACTGTTTCTTTTCCCTTGTTCACCAGAGGCTTACTAATCCAGCTTTCTTCACTAATACCAGAGTGGTGAGAGGCTGCTTAATTGAAGATGCACACATCTAGGTATCAATGAATAACAGCAGAATTGTTTTACTTACACGTCTAAAGAAACATGTGGTTTCCTGGACTACACAAAAGCAAAATAAAGAACAATGTGAGCACACTCCATAAGCTCTGTTTTATAGCTCGATCATAAAAGTAGCCTCATGTTTTTCTTGGTGTTGTTGTCCAGTAAGGACCTGAATTGCTTCCTCATAGGTGAGTGATCTAGAGCATGAAAATAAAATAACTGCTTGCCTTAGAAAACATTTTAATGGCAGCAACAGCAGATGTGATATTTTGCATTTAAAGATTTGAATTACATTTTTTTGAGAAGAGTCCTTATCCCACTTTCAAAAGCCTTTTCCTTTTGAGCTATCTCTTTTAATTGTTGTTATGCAATTGTCTGAACTATAAAGATGCCTAAAATTAGAAACTCCTCATTAACACCTTGGATGGTTGTGGGATCTCAATCACTGATATTGTTAAAAACTCCTGTACCAAACATTTGTCAGGAACAGTTGAGGTGCAGTCAGTCTTGTCTTCAGGAAGCAGGGCGGCCAGGCCGACCACCTTCCAGCCCTATTTTCTATGAATATATTACTAAGACAAAGATAAAAATATTTTTAAAGTCATTTTACTTTAAAAGTCTTTAAGAAGTTAATTACAACAGCAAACAGCATCTTCCAATTTCATAGATTAAAGGAATACAGCTTTTATGTCTGCATAAAAGCTAAAATACCTCAATCGCACTCTATGGTTCCCCAAAAATTAGTTTTTTAAAATATCCTTTAGCTTGTGTCAAGCCACCAGCATTTCAAACCTCATTTACCAGCAATGTAACCATCTTCTGGGGAGGGCTATCACAGCTTAATACAGAAAAATAGAGTTTTGGGCCAAGATGGAACTTGGTTGTATAGCCAACTACCAGATATGAAGAGTATTAGTTGCACAAGTAGTAAGAAAGTTCTGAGGAATGCCGCAGAAAGTTTAGTACACTGTTAGGAGATGCTATTGAACAGGAAGACAGTGTAAGTCAGTGTCATGCTCAGAGCAGAAAAGGTGCCCTAAATTATTGGGATGGAATTACTAACAGCTTTGTGTAGAATATAAATTGAGCTTGAGGATGAGATTAAATAAAAAGTCAGACATATCTGGATTACTAGCATTCTTTGATCATCTCTTCTTGTGTAAACACACTACATACATACACATACAGATATAAATATACATTTCCAGATGTCTTTAACAGGAAATTCAGTGTCTGAAATTCCAACCAATACTAGTTTCTCAACAAATCTATGCTGTACCATCTGGAATTAGTATAAGAGAGATCCACTATATCATCACACTATGTCATGTATATATCTACAATACCATATACCATTGTGCATAAAATGAATTATGTCAATACATACTTCTGCAATGCTGCTGTGAAACTCAACTTCAAACATTTTTGGTAAGAGAATGCAAATCCCCTTAAGAGGACCTGAATTTAGCTCCAAAAAGGAGCTGTGCAGTTACAATGTTCGTCCCAGGTAAAGGAGGCACTCTACCTCTCCATCTGAATTTGTGTTGGTCTGAGGAAAGGAATTCAGAACAGAAAGAGAACTTGGCTACACAGCTTTGCAATTAGAGAACCCACATAGGGCAA
>JAVHNF010071695.1:10836-22278 GCA_034783455.1 Micropsitta finschii
GGTGTGTCAGCCACTCCTCCCAGTTTAGTATCATCAGCGAACTTGCTGAGGGTACACTCAGTTCCCTCATCCAGGTCATTGATGAAAATATTAAAGAGCACCGGTCCCAGCACTGACCCCTGAGGGACTCCACTGGAAGTCCCTCACTACACCTTCACTTATGTTTTACTCTTTCAGGTGTTGGTGAGAGAACAGTAATACTATTTTCCTCTTATTTCAAAGTGTTAGTACCCAGAGTGTCCTGGACTTTGTGGAGTGCTCCAACAAGATGGAGCAGACCTTCCTATTCCTGCTCTGAATCATAGCCACTCCTATCCTACATGCTTTGGGATTTGAGATACATAATCCTGAGCCTGTGCTTTGTTCTGTGTGGACTCTTCCTCTGGCCTTTAGAGCAAAGGTAGCAGTGCAAGCTCCCCTTGTGCCTCCTCATGCCCCATACCTTGCTCCAGCACATGTGATCTTGGACGCTGTCAACGGAGAGGGCGATCATCTTCACATTGCGCTTGCTGAACTCAGAGGCCAGCTTTGCTGCCCGGCCAAGCTCTGTGGTGCAGACAGGTGTGAAGTCCCGCGGGTGGGAGAAGAGGATGCCCCATCTGAAAGAAGAGAGTAGGAGATGGCATTAGGGCAAGATGCTGTTTCGGTTTGTACCACAGACATAAAGCTGTATAGATTGTACTGTACAGAGACTACTGTGGAAACAGCTCACCTCTGTCCTGTCTTAAGAGAACTGGGAATAGGGCTGGAGAGATACAGTGGGGCACCCTGCAGATGGCTCACCAGTACAATATGTGTACTACTTGAAAAAAAAGGCAACAAAACCCCAGACAGAACCTGCCCAAGAAAGCTATCATGTGGGTGCTCAGGCTGGAACATACTGTTTTAAGAAGCCCTGGATCTTATTTTCTCACTATGAGGGTTCTTTTCTCCCCATTTACCCAAGCTCACAACACTGACAGAAGCAGACTCAAACACCAATTCAACCCTGCCAAGCACTGCAGGAAGCGAGTTCTAAATGTGCTGTGCCAGCACTCTCCTGCTCCAGCCAGAAATGGAGCAACAGTTTTCGGGAAAACAGTGCCTAAAGGCAAGTGGCTTTCCACTTTCAACAAGTGGCTCCAACAGGACCAGACCCCTTTGCTACTGCTCAATTATGCACCTTTGCGAGCCCAGGCTCACTCCCCAGGGACATACGGGACACACGAGCTGATCTCTGGGGCTGCCCTGGACTGAGCTGTTCCCTGGCAAGCCTGGCTCTGCCCTTGTCCAGGCTCTGCGGTTTTCAGAGCCCGTCTTTGCTCTCCTTGGGCTCGGCTCGCTCGTGGTGAGCTCTGCCGACCCTCTGGCTGCGCAGCCCGCAGGAAGGATGGGGAGAGGCGGCTCCCCACGCTCGGCGGGGCCTGCGCGCCCCTCGCCACCGCGCTCCCCTGGCACACCGCTGCCCCCGGCCAGTGTCACACACACCGCAGCGGCTCCACGAGAGGAAAATGAACATTTTGGGGAGAGGCCCGCCAGGCTCCCACCCGGGGACGGGCAATGAACGGCCGTGCCCATCTGGAAATAAACCCCCCGCTCTCGGCGCCCGAAGCGAAAGGCAATCGGCCCCCGGACCCTGCGCCAGTCCGCTGCGCGGTGAGCGGCCCCTTTCCCGCGGGCCGACCCCGGGGTCATCCCCCTCCCCTGACGCCCTCCCGCCGAGGTCCCCCGTTCCCGATCCTCCTTCCCACGATGCTCACGAGTCTCCCAGGAAGTCGTGGAAGCGGATCCGTCCCTGCGTGGTGTCCGCCTCGAAGTTGGGCGCCTCGTCGCCCAGCAGCAAGCCCGGCATGGCTGAACCTGCGACTACTTACCCTGCCGCCTCTGCACATGCGCGCAAACACCGCCCCCTCTGATGGTGAGGGCCCTGGGCTGTCACATGGTGAGTGGTTGCGGTGCTTTACGGCTGCTGTCGCACGCTGTGGTTTGGGAGAGGAAGGTTTTGTTGTCTTCGTCAGGTAGTGGCTGTAATGGCGATGTACGTGAGCGAGCTGGAGGCGGCCAAGAAGAGCCTCAGCGAGGCGCTGGGCGAGAACGTGAAGCAGTGAGTGCGGTGGAGGAGGGGAGCCGCTGGAGGGTGAGGCCGAGCGGCAGTGGGGCCTTGGCGCGCGTTTGTACTGTGTCTGTGCGGAAGCCTCAGCGCTGGCCTGGGCTCTGGACCCCTCTGTGCTGGTGTTGGGAAGCAGGTCGTTTAGGAGCAGCGCTCTTTGTTTGGTGTCTCTACCTTTCCCGCTCTCCCCTAGGTACTGGGCCAATTTGAAGCTCTGGTTCAAGCAGAAGATCAGTAAGGAGGAGTTTGACCTGGAAGCGCGTAGGCTTCTCACGCAAGACAATGGTAAAAAGCCATCTCGTGTTTGTGTTTCTGTTTCTGTGGCTCTGATGCTGGTTTGCCAGGCCTGTGAGGAGCTCCTCTCTGCTTCACACTGCTTCCCAGACAGGGAAATTGCTGTAAGAGAAATAAGAACAGCTGGGGCTCCTGTAGCCCTAGGTGGGAGGTGCCCTGAGCTGCTGGGGAAAGTCCCTTTGTAACCTTGGCACTGACAGGAAATTTGGTCTTGTGAGAATACGGTGAAATATGGTGTCCCAGTAAGCAAAAAGCCGTTTTGTTATGTCACTGTAGAAACCCAGTCCTTTCCGTGCTGTGCTCTTCCTGCGGCTGGGACTGAACTGGTGTGGTTGAAGTGGGGAAGGGAACCCCAAACTCACCTAGGCAGTTCTGCAGCAGGCAGGTGCCTTTCCTGTGCTTCGGGGTGGCAGGTGGGAGTGCTGGAGGGTGACAGTCTCTTGTCATTGCCTCTCTGTAGGTCTGTGAACAGTGGTGGGTATTGCTGAGATTATTGTTGGGGCTCCTGACCTCCATGTTTCTGATCTTTATGAGAAAGAGCAGGGAGTCTGTTAGTGCTTAGGTTCAAAAGCTAAAGAGGATACTTTCACTCTCTAAACCTGCTTATGAAGTTCATCTTTGCTCTTTCTGATGCGTATTTACTTATTTTGTGTTCCAGTAATCTTTGTACAAGGAACTTGCATTTATCTAGAACCTGTTCAACTTAATTTTCTCTCTGTGGGAGTGGCTCTTACTGGTCCTTTCCTAGCTCTGCTACCAGAAGTCTGCGTGGCAGGAGGGACACTGGATCCTTCTCTGACTGGCTGAATGCACCAGATGTTTCATGTTGCATGCTTTAGGGTTGGATTTGCATGTGTAGCACACCGAGAAGTGACAAAATTTATTTTCATATCATGTGTAGTATACTTTTTGTTAGTGTAGTAGTAGCAGTTTCTGGGTCTAGTAGAATAAAGCTCTCAAAAAAACTTGAGAGTTGTACCTATGTAGCTAAGCATGTGGGCAATTTGTGACTGAAAGGGGATTGTGAGCTACTTTAAGATCGATTTGAGGGAGTGCCTCTGGGCACTGATGTGTTGCTAATGAACTGTCTGTCTTTACACAGTTCACTCTCACAACGATTTCCTCCTGGCCATTCTTACCCGATGCCAGATCTTGGTTTCTGCACCAGGTAAGTCCTGAGAAGCCCTATTAAAACAACCAGGTAGCAATGCTTTGCCATGTGTACTTTGTACAAAGTACTCCGGTTTTCTGAGCCTTAATATCCATGTTCTTTTTGCCACACAGGCAAAGGTTAGCAAAATAGTGATCCAGCTGACTTCAGCAGAGAGGCTTTTCTGAACAAGCTGCGTGTGCTTGGTTAGAGGCTGGCGCTGGATTGTCGTGTGTGATAAACTGGTTTGATTCCTGGGCTGGGTGTGTGCAGAAGTGTAAAGGCTTCTACTGGGAATGCCTACAGTGAGTCTTGGTTGAGCTGTGGCTGGTTAACCCAGCCTTCTTCAGATAGTTCACCTTTTAGCTCTGTGAGCATTTTCAGTGGCTGTTGTCAGGGTTGTGAGATACGTCTTTTTTGGTCTTCAGAAGAGCTCTCAATTAGAGATTTGGTAGGAAGGACAGCTGAACTGCAATCCAAAATATGAGACTGCTGTGCAGTAAGGGAAAAAAATTGTTACAGCTCTGGGCTGAGAGTGGAGAGGCAAGATTTTGAGGAGAGAGGATCTCTATTACTAGTGCACCTGATGTATCTAGAGGAATGAAAAGGAAAAAGTGTTTTTGGATACCTACAGCTTTTTGCGTTGTGGCTGGTGTTTAACTATACCAGCTATGCTAATTAAATGCTAACCTCTCCCACTGCCAAACTTGCTTTGTTTTTACTTGAACTTTATGAATGCCCTTTGAGTCTCAGGCTTTTCCTCTTTATATTGCTGCTCCTTGCTTTTGACTTAGTAGTTGCTTTTGGCTTGCAGCTCAATTATAAAAAGAAAGTACAAGCACAGCAATTCTGCTGTTGGTGTTACCTGAAGTATCTGGGTGTAAATTTTGAGGCAGAGGGAGAGTGTGTGTGCTTTCGCTGAGCTCAGCACTGACCTGATGCAAGTGTTGGAGTAGAGATCAAAGCTCAGAGGTTTTGCTTCTGAGTGACAGTAGTCTGCTTAGAGCCCATTGCTGCGTGACTAAAGGTAGGGCTGTTTGTGTGCATTACCCTGTTCTTAACTATTGAATTTCGTTTGTCTCTTTATCCAGTCACATAGTCTTCTGCAGCTTTTCTGCAGCCATCCAGTCAGGCTTCATTTTCTCGGTCTTGAGTAGATCAGATTGCCAGCAAGATCTACCAGTGATCCCCTTTTCAAGGCTATCTAGGAGTGTGTTAAAAGTGCAAGCCCCATCACAAAGCAGTGTGGTGCTCCACAGGTATTGTCCATATGCTTTTTATGTCCTGACTGACCTTTTTTCATTTCAAGTCCTCGCAAAGACTTTCCCTCTTGTCTCATTGAAGCTTTCTGTCTTCAAAAGCCCTTGAAGAACCCTTCATGATAGTGCTTCAGCAGCTTGGTGAAAGCATGTGATAGAGTGGTCACCTCCAGTGCTTTCAGGCAGGCTTTTGTTGGCTCTAGCCACACATCTGCATAAGCCAGCTGGAAAAAACCCAAACACCGCAATTTAAGCAAGTATGTGTTCCTGAGGACATGGATTAGTGCTTTGCAGTTAGTGGTACATGCTGCTAGTCCCTTCTAGAGTCTGTTTGGCTCTCCTCAGATTGATGCAGTCTCCCAGTGATTTTTGAGCTAATCTGTGCTGAGATACCTCTTTCTGGGCAACTGACTGGTAGACACACATTTTAATTGCCAGTCTGCTGTATGTGATGCAGCTGATTACACCTGCAAGCCCAGGAAAGTTCAGTACAAGTGGAATACTAGATGCTATGTCTAGACTTGTTTTTTCCCTACTAGATATCAGTTTGATACCTGCAAGGTTGTTTTTTTTCTTCCTTTTTTCTTTTTCCTTTTTCCTGATGTGAGAGTGGGGATGTGAGGGGGGAAGGCTATAGTCTCCACTGTCTTTTGGGCAGAAGGTGGAGATGTAAACATCATGATTCATGGAAACAAGTGTGCTTGATGCACTTGGCATGTCATGAAGATTACTGGTGCATGTACTTTCCAGCTTCATGTGAGAGACACAATGGAAAAAGAACCATCTTAAAATGCTATTTTTTATTAATGTGTGGTCAGTGTTAAAAGTGTATTTGATGTTGGAGCATTTGGAATAGGCAGCTTTGGGGAAGGTACTTTTAGGAAGTGATTATCATATATGTTGAACCATGCAAACTGATCTGATCCAGATTTTGCTGTCTCTGGCAGTAGTTGTTCCACTTGGACTTGTAAGGGACACTGGGGGAATGTGACCCTTTGTGAGGACACTTCCTATTTCCCCCTCTCATCTGCTTAGGCTGTTGGTCACACAAAGTTCAAATCCTGTGTGGCATTGAATGTTTAGGAGTTGGTGGTGGAGAGGGAAGGAAGTTCATACCTATTTCATTGTGAAGAATGACCAGTTTCTTTACTTCCTGCTGAGCTCCCACTGAGGGCACAGCAGGGTCCTGAGGAACCCTGAATCTGGCATCTCTGCCCTTTTTAAAAATGGATGTTTTTCCCTCTGCTAGCCGTATTTGTGAAGACACCTATAAATACTTGAGTGGTACCCAGCTGTAACATAGCTGGGAAGCTGTGAAAGTGCCAGAAGAGAGGAAACTTCCCAGAAATATGCTATCCAAAATACTATAGTGTGCAACCTAATTTTAGGTTGGCTGTACCAGTCTGAGTGGTGTGGCATACTTCCCATTATAAGAAAATTGTTTTATTTTGTATTCTCTTTCTACCAGTATTTTTGTAAGTGCTTTTCTGAATTTTTGTACCATTTTTCCATCAAAAAGAACTCAAACGTAAAGCTTTTTTTAAGCTTGCATGGACTTGCTCACTAAGCTTATTTGTTGCAATAAAGCCAGCAAAGTTTCTTGAGTTAATACTTACCTCACTTGAACTATTACCTCCCTCCTTAGCTAAATGTTAACAGTAAACCTGAGAAAATTGCATATGCACTTGATTTGGTGTTGTAAGGGTTTAATTTATTTGCTGGTAATCTGGAGCCATGTAAGAGATGGTTCAGCAAACTGGAACTCATGCCAGGATAGCAGGAGCATTTTATTCTATCAGCATTACCCATAGACTTTGCTTGAAGGGCTGCCACCTGTGAGATGGGCTGAGGTTGCGTGAGTTTTCTTCTTTCCAGACCTGGGAAGGGAGGAAAGGAAGAAAATGGAAGTGTGAATCCTTTACAGAGGAGGGTCATCAGAATATATTTGACTAAACCCTTGTCTCTGCAGGAAAATAAAATCCAAAACAACTGAAGATTGAATAAAGGAGGGTGGAAAAATGCATATTTCCTGTGCCTGGCTGCTTTTCTCTCTCGTGACTTTCTCTGTTTGTATCTTTGACCTTTCCTCCTATGTGGTGCTGGTGCAGCACATCAGGAAAACCTGACACACTCTGTCTGGACTGGCTGGTGCTATCACTGCAGATATGTGGCAGCACTTAGAAAAACATTCTTATCTGTTGCTCATCTTTGAAGGCCTATCAGCAGCCATTGCGGTGGCTTGTTAATATCTCATTCTCTTGCTAGCAAGATCTAAAAAAAAAAGCTGCCAACATCTCTGAAGTTTCATGCCTGGGACAGCCCAGCCTTGTCACTTGCAAGTACTGGTTTTTTTAGAATACTAGAGGGAAATTTTGCTTTCTTTGTCTAGCGTGAGACAGGCTTGGTAATAAGGAAAACCTGGAAAAGGAGCCAAAAAAATTCTGCTCTGGCCTTATTATAATGGGCAATAGGAAACAGTGTCTCTCTTTTTCCTTATTCTAAGCTAAGTCTGGCTAAATTTGTTTTTTTTAATGCACAGGCTGAGATTCGGTTAAGTTGCATCTTTCAGATCCATTGTCAAAGCCTTGAAAATCAGTTGCCATTTAGTTTAAAAGTCACTATAATATATTTTTAAATAAGACACTTAAAAAATTCTGACCCTGCTGTAACCTGTTAATCTGTAATACATTATTAGACAAAAGGATGGTTTGTTTCTGTCTCCATCTGTTCCAGTTTCTGTCTCCACCACCTGTCATGTAGTTAGTTGTTAAGGAAGCTGTCACAAGTGAGGATGAGGAGCTGTATGTGATGACTCATAAGGAGGAAGGGCCTGGGGTGGGGTGGCATTGCAAGCTAAAGATGTGCTTTTATTGAAAGCTTTGAAATGGACCAGGTAATTCCTGTGTCCATAACACACCTAATCCCCCCTGCCTAGAAGGGATCTGACCTGCTGTGGAGGAGAGGAGGAGGGGCAAGAAAGGACTCATCTGTAAAGAGCAAAGCATCTTCTGAGAGAAGTAGCGTTATTTTGTTAGATCCCAAGATGTAAGCCCTGAGATCTTGATGAAGGGCAGTAGTGGTCCTTGAGATGGTTGCCCTCATGGTGCTTTCCGACACCCACTCATGAGGGCCTCTCCTGTGATGTTGTAGTGATGAGTAGTGACACCAGCTTTAATTTTTGGAGGGGATTTATTATCTTTTAATTTCTTATAATTGACTGGTGGATTTGGACAACAGGGCTCGTTGTAGGCTATTGGTTTTCACCTCACCATTAGGATGTAGCTTAACCTTTTAGTAAACTTTTCTTTTATAGGAGCAATATATCATCTCTGTGCGTGTAGTTTGTTTCTAACCCCTTCTTAGCAGTTGGTGGTTCAAAAACTTCACCTGGTTTCTTCTGGTTTAACCTGACCCCTAAAGTCATGTTTTAGAAGTTGTTTTTCTGTCATGGTAGAGGACACTGCTCATGCTTCAGCCAGAAGAGTGGGAAGCTTCACATAGCTAAGGACCTTTAGCCAGCCTCATTCCCTATAAACAGGGCTGTAGTATAATTGTATTTATGAATTCCTGATTACAGCAAATTAAACATACTTATGAGAGCTGGAGGTAAACACACAGGTTGATGTGAAGCTGGTGTTGAGCTGTGGCTACCTGCAGTAACAGGAGGGAACCAGAACTGGCTGGTTGTTGGTACTCAGTGAGTGTGCTTAAGGCTGGCCAAGCTGTGGATGGTGAGTTGTGGGTTGGCTGCTGTCTTTCTTTGTAATGGCAAATGCTGCTCTCAGGTAAGAGAACATCTGAAATGTCAGTGCTGTCAGCACTGCCTGGCAGTAGAGCTCCAGCCTCCACTTTGGAGCTGAATGAAATACCTTCAGAGCTCAGTTGTCTAGCATCCCTGGCAGTGGGCAAGGACTCAGAAAGGGTGCTCACATGCTATGCAAAACTGAGGGAGGAGGATACTGGTGGTGCAGAGCAGAGGCTGCGACTGTAGCCACGAGAGGGCTGTCCAGTCTTTGAGTTGTACTTTTTGTTCACTGTCAGCAAGTGCATATGCATCCAAACCAATGCTGTCTTAGTGCCAATGTACCTGAAGGAACTGTGCATGGATCCTATAAACAAATCAGTGGTAAGTCTGGTAGGCTGTCCTTGCCAAGAGCTCTGTGATTGTCAGAATGTGGTTTGACCTACTATAGGCATAGCTGTCAGACAGCATACTGTGGACTTCTGATGTGGCCAAATGTATTTATTTGTATTACATAGTGATCACTTTCTCAGCTGCCTGCCAGTTCTGGTCAGTCATAAGCTCACTGCTTGCTTCAGTGTCGTCCTGTTCCTGGGCTCAGTGGCCTTTGCAGTTCTTCCTCTGTCTCCCCTCACCACAACAAGAATGATCAGCTGTGATGTTTAACAAGGGTGTGGGACAAAGCTGGCTAAAGCTGATGGAGAACTAACTGTAAAGGCATAGGTAACAAGGCAGACTGCTTGATCCTTTTGCTTGTCATCTGATCCAGGAGTTGGTGGGAGGAGAATCCTTCCCCTGGGCAAGGTCCTGTCATCTTCCTGATGGAATAAATGACTTGTTCCTTCCTTGTGGTTTTCCTGGTGGTTGTGCTGTTCTCCATCTTTCCACCATGGATATTTGTGTGGTGTGCAGATGGGTTTGTACTAAAGTAATGGGACATGAGTAAGCCAAGCTTGCAGGGGGGTGATGAAGAAAGGAAAGGGCTGCCAAAAGCATTCTCCTCTAAGAAGTCTTTCCTTCGGGCCATGGCTGTTGATTTTGGGTTAAGGGGTTTTGATGCTTGGTTGTTGTTGTTTGTTGGGGTTTTTTGTTGTTTGTTTGCTTGTTTGTTTTTGTTTGTTTGTTTGATTTTTTTTTTTTTATTTTTTTTTTTTTTGTTTACCTTTTCAATTTGTAGATGGTGCTGGAACTCTGCCGTGGCCGGGTGGCTCTGCAGCTAAACCTGGAAAACCCAAAGGAAAGAAAAAGATATCTTCTGTTCGACAAAAGTTTGATGTAAGTGTGATCAAATGGTCATGGCTCTCTGATATTCTTTCATGGGTGAAGAACTCTGCACATGCATGTAGCTTTTATTGCTTTCAGGGATGATGGAAGTCCAGTATGTGCAGTGATGTATGTCTTATTTGTTTTGAGTTCTGGATTGGAATAACAGCTGAGGGGTTAGTGGCTGCTGTCTGTCTTATGGAAGCCTCTTTGGGATAAAGGCTACAGTGTGACCTGGCTTTGTTAGACACCAGAGAATCCATGGAAGGCCACCTAAATGTTGAAGTTGCAAAAGCTTGTATTCCAGTAACCAGAGAGGATTAACTTAAGTTCTATGGTCACTGCAGTTATGCTTGGGCAGGTCTTTCATAGTCTTATTCACCTCTTACAGTCTCTGTAATATCTTGTTCACTTCATACATCTGCAAGATACTTGAAACAAAAGGGATTTCCTATTTATTCAGCAGTCAGGCAGAACTCGGTGACTGTATGATCTGCTCTACAGGACTTTGCAATCAGAAGTGATAGAAGTAAGATGTTTGTTATTTAAGAGGGTCAAGTTGTTTCAGAACATGTTTTGCAAAGATGCTGTCTTCCCGTAGGAGGCAGGTAAACATGCAAGATCCAGTTCACTTGACAGCAAAAGCTCTGTACCTCCATCTGTTCTACAGTTGTTTTGGCACTGCCAGACCAGTGTGGTGGGGACCTGGTATGAAAGAGGATTGGGATGGGGCACTGTCTTCAACTGGCGGGGTTTGATGAGACAAGTCTGAGCACATTGATGGGGGCCTACAAGACATCTGGAGAGGTACTTTTTGCAAGGGCATGTAGTGATTGGACAAGGGGAAGTGGCTTTAAACTGTTGGGGGGGAGGTTAGATGTTAGGAAAAATTCTTCACTATGAGAGTGGTGAGGCATGGAACAAGTTGACCAGAGAAGCTGTGGATGTCTCATCTCTAGAAGAATTCAAGGCCTGGTTGGACGGGGGTTTGAGCAACCTGGTCTAGTGGAAGGTGTCCCTGCCTGTGGCAAGGGTGTTGGAAAGAGATGATCTTTAAAGTCCTTCCATCCCAAACCGTTCTATGGTTGATTCTGTGATCATGATTCAGTTCAGTTTTCTGACAAGGCGGAAAACAAACCACACAAAAAAAGACCACAACCCCCAAGTTTTCCTTGCTGGTTGATTCAGCTGGATCGGTGTTCTTTGTGGTTGGATGAAAGGCAGTGAAAAAGAGCTGGGGATAGGGGAGAATGGGCATGTGAAACTTCCTGGTCTTAGGCATTGAGGGGTTAGGTACCATGCATGTGTTTCAGGGACTGGTGTTTGAGGGATGTGTACAGCTGAAGGTTTGTTGCATTTGGAAACTGCTAAAGTATTCTGCAGTGTTCACAGCTGCGACCTGAATTCTGAGGACGATCTGTCATCTTTTTGTTGCAAAACTTCACCATGACTTTTCAGTTGCAAGTGGAAGGGAGGCTGAGAAACAAGTTGTGATGTAGTGGAAGCCTTGGAATTTGGTTACTCGGATCTCCCTGTGTTACAACACATCTAGTGTGTGTTTATACAAGTATTCACAGAATCACAGAATCACAGAATCCCAAGGGTTGGAAGGGACCTCAAAAGATCATCTAGTCCAACCCCCCTG
>JAVHNF010071698.1:0-14397 GCA_034783455.1 Micropsitta finschii
AGGTTGGAATTTGTTTTTAGTCTTCATCTTTGTGAGGTTTCCTCTTTCACAGGTGCCACTTTCTACTGTAATGTTAGATCATTTGGGTTTCTGCCTCTGAATGTGCACAATCTTGCAGAGGGAAAGAGGTGACCATAACCAAAAACAGGTACAAAAAGTCTGGGGAGTTAAAAAACCCAATCCTTTGAGTACAGTGACGTGCTTTGAATTTACCACAGTGTCTTTTTGCCCAGGTGTCTTAAACCTGTCATTCATTTCATAAAACAAAATATCCTTAGGGACAAAAAAGGGTGAAAAGGGGCCAAAAGATTATAATTTATTAATTCATTTTAAAGGGTTTCTTCTGCCTTCATACCTCAGATGGAATAGATTTATGTAGCTGGAGTTGTAGATTTTGAAATGGTATTGCTTGAGAAAAAGGGCTCTGCTGAGTTTTTTGTTTGGGTTTTGGTTTTTTGGTCCTTCCTCCTTTAAACTGTTACTACATGTATATGCACTAGGCTTTTCCTAATGTATAGTTTCCTGTATGGGATTTAAGAGACTGACCGCTGAACGAACTCATAAAACTAAAGTAAATATTTTATTCACCTTTTTCCTCATCTTTGTGATCAGATTAATAAAGTATGGAAAAGGTAGAAAATCTGGTGTGCTGTTAGTTTTTGGTTTTTTCCCCCTATTTTACTTAGTTTGTGATGAAATTGCAGCTGAAATAGAATAAGCATGGAAAGTCATGAGCTGCAAAGGATATAGCTGTAGGGAATAAGGGCTGCTTTTGGGGGACAGAAGGTTGTGGTATTTTTGTTGGTAGTAGAAAAAAAGATTATTTATTTATTCATTTATTTACGTATATTTTCTTTCTTCTGTGAACATTTTCTGAATTGACATTTACAGTCCTTCCCAGTCTCCCACCTGGATCATCTTCCAGCATTACCTTGCATAGTAGTTACTCTTGGTTTCCTTACTGAATACTGCTTTCTGAACTCTTGGGTTTTGACCATACTTCATAGGTTTCAAGGTTCTCTCCTTAGCACACATAAATCATCAGAGCAGGATTTTCTATCTTTTTTATTTTTAGTTACTATTTTCACTCTAGGCTTTAACTGTATTATGACCATCACTCATTCTCTTTGCTTGCTGGGCTGCCTTCAGTTGACTATTGCTGTTTGACATTGTTGGTGATAATCAATTGCCTTGACATTTACATCATGTAGAGCATGAGGACAGCAAAATATCTGTCTCCACCTTGTGTAATCTCAGCACATACAGCCAAAAGAGGAAGAAAATTCCTAAGAATTGAGAGAAAAATACGAATGACAGAACGGCCAACAACCTCGACTTCATGTAGAGCCTTAGGCGATCAGAAGGAATTCCAGTTCTCTGACATGATGGTGACTTTATCTGAAATCTGTGCTAGTGCTTCACTTGGTTAATGTAACGGACCAGTCATTGCTTAGACAATGTGTAGCTTTCCTGGTCATCTGGACAGCAAACGTACGTTCTGGGCCCTACTGGCATGTGAAAGGGCATGCTTGTATGACTAAAGGCTGTGTTTGAAACTCTTCTGCAAATGGCATTAAATGCCAATAAAGCCAAAGTTGGTTGCTGCCATAAAAGCACCTTGGGGTTCAGGAAAGAAGTGGGATGACAAGGACAAATGAATAATTAATGAGTGCTTTCCTTTTCCCCAAGACGGTGACTGGGTCAGTAATAATCTTGAGCAGGAAAGATGAGGTAACTGCAGTAAGGTATTGAAGTAGAGTGATTTTTAGAAAACTGGAGATGGAATCTGAAGGCAGTTAGTAACCTGCTTAAAAATAGTCATTGCCATTTTTAAAATCATCATCTTCACCTGAGAACCATGAGGAGATTAAAATATTGGTGCTGTTTTTCCAAACACTTTTTACATTGTCTGACATGGAAATTTCTATGCTCTGAAATTTAAGCTTGATCATTCAATTAAAATCAAACTTACTTTCAACCCATCTACTGTTTCCTCCTCTTCACTTTTCCCATTAGTGTGAAAGGAGAATTTTGCTGCTCTTTGCTGTGATACACATCGTTTGGGAACAGGAGATCTAGCTTTTTTTTAGGCAACTTATAGAATTGCAAACTATCTTAAGTTGGAAGAGACACAAAAGGACCACAGAGTCCAACTCACTGCTCCTTGCAGGACTGCCTTGGACTGCTCATGATCCCATAGTGTGATTCTCCCACCTTCAAGGTGAAGCAGTGAGGTCCAATGCCAATAATAAATGCTCTAGTCATTGCATCTGCTCTCCCCCAGCCACTTCAACCAGGCCAAGTGTTCTCTTGCTGGTGTTGACTCCTCTATTTTGCAACTTAATACTAGTGGTAGTTGTCGTATAGCTCTAGGGAGTAGCTGCACCACGGGGCAGAAGGTTTTCAATTCCAAAACTCTGGCTTAGGAAAATAATTTAGTATCTAGGCAGTTGAGGGGTGAATAAAATACCCAGTTCCTTGCCCGTTTCATGCAGCTATGGATATTTTAAATAGCAACTATAATTTTTTCTGTCCTCAGACTTTCTTCTAGTGCTGCTATTTAAAATTGATAGGCAGATGTTGAACTGAAGGTACTATTCTAGCCCTTTTAACTTCGGCTGTAATTTTCAGTCAGAAAAGGGAAGGTGAACTCATATATTGTGGCCTGAAACTTGTTTGTGGTTTTGGCCCTTTTGCATTTTGTGTATGTTTTAGTAGTTTTATATTGAGAAAGCCCAGTGTGAAGTGCCTCTGTACAGGAGGCTGCCTGTCTGAGTGGTGACTTACAAAACCAATAGCATGTAGCCAGTCTTCTCATTTCTTTGTTCAGCAATACGATGCTAAGCAGAGATGTGCTGCATATGTTAAGAACGGATTTTCAAGACAGCTTTTAAATAGAATATTTTCAGTAGATCAGTGTTTCTTGTAGTCTGCATTTGTTTTGACAGCTTTGTCATCTTAATCACTTGAATAAGTAACAGCAAGTAGAACCGATTTTCTCTTACTTCAGCATACTAAAGCTTTCAAAACACTGGTGACAAAAGAAATAATGGATTTTTTTTTTGTCTTTCCATGCAGTTGTGCTCTGTTGCTGAATCTGCTATTGGCAAAATGATTTTTGACAGACTTTTCAATGAGGGATTGAGGACAGTTAAGAAATCAACAATTGGGCACATGCAAGCTTATAGGGCCAAGGCAATAAATAACAGTAAAGAAATGATGAAGCACCTCTGCAGCAGCTGCAGTCCTGTTCTTTGATCTGTGGCTTCTAGGTTCAATAGGAGTGACTTCAGAAAACAAAAATCTAGATGAAGATCAGAGCTAAATGCTATTGAAGTACTGTGCATGTCTTTCGAAAACAGTTAACCTTATTCCCCTCATGCTATTAATGCGTGTTGTCATCAGAGTAGCTCTGAAGATCATAAAAATATCACCTTTTTCATTGCTCCTGCAATCTGTAATATCCAGTCTTCACACAAGCACGAGCCTGAATTCAAGATGCTGTGGAAGCCAAATGTTTGCATTTGTTAAAAAGCATTTAGGAAAATTGGTATTACATGCTATGTTATATTATGAGGCTCAGAAAGTGTGATTTGCAAAGAGCTGGAAATGACAGGAATATTTTGGGGACAGAAATGGTGATTAGACCCTTGTTCTGACTTGGTACTGCTGCTCTGATGCTGATTAAAATGCTGGTGTTTGAGAGGTGTTGGAGGGCCATGCCTGTCTAAGGTGGTGCTTGACGTAGCAAAAGCTCATTTTCCTCCTAATGGGACTTTGTATGGACTGAGGAGGAGGGCTCTCCCTGAGCAAGTCATCAGTGATGAGCAAGGAATGATGCCCTGACCACTGGCTCATGGATGGACATGCTTTCTCAGCCAAAGGGGATTCGCATTCACCTTTTGTCACCAGCTTTTAATCTAGCACAGTTTCCAAAGAAACTAGAAAGAGAAGCAAGCAGTGAGTTAGTGAACCGTACTCCAGCCTGTTATTTCCAAGGGCTCGAAGTATAAATCATCTTCACAAAATGAGATTGAAATGAAACATGACAAAGTGGAACAGGTATCTGAAAAAGTTATAAAGAGCTTTGGGTTATTTATTGTCAAGCCAGCTGAGGAGGCTAACAGAATAAAGCATCCAGAATTCAGACTTAAGGCTCGTAAACATTTTCTGCTCCAGAGCCAGGTCTCTTCACTAAAAAACCCCTTCGTGCTGTTCTTTAGGATGCTCCCACAAACGGTCACTTTGACATCTGAATTAATTAAACAGTGTCTCTTGGAAAGAACACAGTGATGGCTTCTCCATCTCTCTTCCAGCTTCCCTACCATGCATCCCTATTTGTGCATGACTATGCAAGTAGCTCAGTACAAAGAGTAAAATAGTGAATATAAGCCACTTTTTTTTTAACCTATTGATTAAAGATGTAGGTGTCTCAACTGGATAAGGAGCTGCATAAGCATTAAAGCAAGTATAACAAGGTTGAGGGGGCCATACAGGAAGGCTCAGCTATCTCAGTGTCTTTGTGGGAAGTGTTGTCAGGAAAGAAGAAAATTTATTTGCTGTGTTGTTAAATCGTATTTTTAATATGTGTGTATAGTACGTGTATTGGTGTTCCTGTATAGAATGTGAATGCTTTTCTAAGCTATACTATAAGCTTCTTACCATAATAAAGAAATGCCATCAGTATGTGACTAGCTTTCTAAATTATTCAGTAACAGCCATGCTGATTTGGATTAAGGGTTATGCACAATGACGTTCTGTGCTACATTTTAATCTCAGAAGAACATGTCAAGCACTAGGTCTCATGGCCATAGGACATGAAGATATGTGATAGGAAAGGAACGAGAGCTAGGAAACATAAAATGGCAATTGAATAGGAAATACTGTGAACTTCAGTGTCTACGTGCCAACAAATGAAGCTGGGAAGGAATGGGAGTAGCAGCATAGATTAAGTCAAAATTGCTAGAGGCAATTATATATTGATGTTAAATGAACATATTTAGGACCTCAAATAATACCAGTGAGATCCAGGCTACCCCATTTCCTGACTCAGGTATTACTTAGGTTTTACATGTAAATGTACACTTGCTGCCTTTTGAATTTCATCTGGTGTTTTCCTGCATCAAGAAAGCAGCAAGTCTGTGTTCTAATCGGCTGGGTACACAATAAATCCATTGCAAACAAAAAAAGTCAGCTTAGAATAAAATAGTCTAAATCATAAATGGATGCTATTCTTAACTTTAGCTGTGACTATTTATGCTCTCAGCATCCTCTTGTGCATTTGCTGGAGAATGTCTGGCTAGGTGTTTTCACATCTGTCAGTAAAGCCAACTCCTAAATGTGAAGCGCAGCACTTGGGAACACTTGTGAGTTTGTGATGATCCCCAGAGGACTTTGGGCCTGTAAAAAGCAAGGAAAGGATTAGATGGACCCACAAATGCGTTACTGTATTTTCATCTGCAAGAGGAACAGCATTGCTCCAGCTTGGTCCCACGTGTTACATCACTTTGGACAATGATCTTGCCAGACTGTACTGCTGTGTTTGAGAGGCAGAAGTGTTAGATTTAGAAATCCTCAAGGCCGAATCAGGACTTGAAGGAAATATTGTCAATTATTTGAAGAAATACTTATTTTGTTTTAATAAATGAAATCAAATCCTCTAATGGCTGATTTAGAGGAAACGAACAAACCCACAGCAAAAAAAAAAAAAAACACCAAACAAAAAATGCCACCAAAAGTTAACCAAAACTGAAAGAAAACACCATAAAACACCAGAAAATGAAAGCCACTGATGGAGACTAGCAAAGACATGAGTTTGTTGAAGCTTCCAGATTCTTTCAGGAAGAAACAGATGCACTGCAGAAAAGAGAAGCACGTTAGCATGGGTGATGCTGCAGGTGGTGGAGAGAGCTCTAGCAGAACTGGGTAGGCAAGCAGACCTCTGAAAGCAACACCCTAGAATAATCATGGTATGATTTCACGCCGAGTAACTTGTAGGGTGCAGACTGCACTTTTAGTTGGATATTGGTTCTCTGTTTGTTTCACCCTTTTTGATGACTGTCAGATAAATCTTCAGTGTCCTGCCTAGATAATTGTTTCTTGAGCATGCTAGTGTTAATACTTTGTTTTGAACACTGCATGCCTTCTTGATTTACACTAAAGCTGTGATGCAAATGTGTGATTTTAAACAGTGAGAAAGGCTAGCAAAAATGTAGCTAGTGTAATGTGTTAGTGTAATAACTGTGGTAAGTTTTTGACTTGCTGACCTAGAATACTTGTTCTTTATTTATCTGTTCGCGTAAATGTTATATTTAGTGTCTATCATAGACTTTTCTGCAGTAATTTTGAAAACACTGGGTTAGTTTGAAGAGAAATGGAACTGTTTCTAAGCCCTCTGTTACATCTTCATGATCGCTAGAATAAGAACGTATTAGTTTTCATAGAAAGGGAAAATGGGTCCTCAGCAACTCCCATATGCCCACCCTGAGCCTGAGCATCTGGTGGAGACCTGAGCCCTGAGGGCACTTGGTACCTAGAGAGTCAGACTGTACATACTTGGTACATACTGCTGTACATACTTGGTACATACTGCTGTACATACTTGGTACAGAGAGAGTCAGACTGCTGATTGCTGTTCTGTGAACACTGAGCTAATTGCTCTTATTTGCTGTGATGCTGTGGATTCTTCATTTATTTCAGCCAAAGACAGCTGTATCTTTCTATGAAAGCATGAGAACATCTCCTCAAGCTAAAGGGAACTCTGGACTAGCTGTAGTAAGCACTTCTCTTACCCTTTTTGGCAGGGGGTGGTGACATTTGGGGTTTTTTTGTGTGTTCCTGAAAGATTATACTTCTTAGAAGCACCTGTGCTAATTATAAATTTCAGCCTTTTCCTCCCTATTTCAGACAAGAATGAAGTGCAAGTGCATGCCAATAAATTGTCAGCACAGAACACTTAAACAGCTTTCATTTGATATACCTCTTCAAAGTGCCTTGTAAACAATGACAGACATAACAGCTGAAGGAATTCATCACTTCTGAGCGGTATTGACTTGATTAGATAATTAGTTAGGGGGGTTTATGCTATAGGGCATTTCCCCTTCCGTCTTCAGCTTCTGGGGAAAAGTATAAATAGCTGGACTTCTCCAACTGACTTTTTCCAAGTGTTCAGATTTTCTGGACCCCCTTCATTTCCTACCTGGCCTGAGGTACGTTTTTTACCTCCATGAAGATCTCCAAAGACACTGTTTGTTTGGGAAAAGGAAAGGTGAAGAAGTGTTGAGCAGCAGAAGTAGCTGGCCGCTGTTGTATCTGCTTCCCCACCAGCCATGTCTTGTGGCTCCTCGCTCACTGATGCACCACTGTGGCCCAGGCACAGCGTGTCCAAGGTGCTTCTGTACTAGTGGAAGCTGAGATTTATTGCCCAGAGGGTGGACTCTGATATAATCAGTGGTGTAATCAGTATATCAGGACTCAGATATAATCACCAGGGAAACTGCTTTGAGAGCTCCTCACCTAGGAATACTATTTGGAGGGAAGGAGGTAAAAGGAAGGAAGGATGTTGTTTTCCCAAGCATGCCCTTTCTGACCATGAAGTCAGAGGTCTTAGGTGATTTTTAAGTCGCGTATCTTGTGCTCAGACTATGGAAAGTCTGCCAGGCAAAAGAGGCAATAATCATTTTCTGTGGTAGCTGTCTGGAAACTGTCCTCTCTTCTCTCTTTCCACTCTGCACCCCTCTGGGCAATGCAAATCAGCCTGGGAGAGAGAAAGAGAATGCTCCATGATTCAAAGCCTTCCTACTTATGGCTTAAGCTTCAGCTAATTTTCCCTGGGAGAAGGCCCACCCAGTTTAATCCCACATCTGCAGTGAGGATACCAACTCACAGCCTCGTTATGTGCGTGCGGTGCTGCTACTGCTGCCATGGAGAGTAAGACCCTAAGGAAAGAGCAATTTCTAGAAGATAGTGGGCTGTGAGGGGTGGAATAAGAGGGTTTAAAGGGTATGAGAACCTCTGAGGTCAGGGACCTGTAATCTGGGAGGCCTTTTGGGCAGGGGAGGTTGGGTGATGAGTGCAGGAGCTTTTGAGTTCCAGGATTTGTGCAGGAAGCACTGCTCCATGCCTGGCTTCCCCAGAGCTGCCATGTCATCTCCTTCTATCCATGTGGGTTCCATGACGTTGTGTTGCTTAAATTACTTTTGCAGTTGCAATTGTGATTCCTGTAGGTTTGCTTTTTGGGGTCACTTTGCCATCAAAAGCTTCCCTTTAAAATTCTCCCTGTTGGTAGCCGAGACTTGTCTATCTCTCCTCCTGTCTGCAATGAGTTTGGCAAATGGATTCTGTGTCTCCAGTTTCCAGTATAACCTGATGTGGCAATAAATAATGATCTGTCCCTGAAGCCAGCTAAAATAAATACGTCTTAAAAAGTCTAATTAAAAATCAATCAAACAGCTCATACCTGCATTTATTTCCTTTCAAAATACCCAGATTTAATCTCCAGAGCATAAGTAATCTTTCTTCTGATAACATTAATAGCAGGGCATTATGTATCTTTTCTATGTAGAAATACAAATAGCACAAACAAGCTCCATACTTCCCACCCCCAAATATTGTGTAACTGCAGCATCCACAAAGGTAGGATCATGTGAAGTTTCTATGTTTAAAGAAATAATTTGAGGGGATTGTTTTCTTTCTTTAAATGTAATCCACATTGCCAGATATTACTAAAATGGTTGGGTAATAATCTTATTACAAAAGGGCACGTGTTTAGTGTTTGTCTTCTGTGGAGGCTCCTAAGCACTTTGAAATGAAGTTAGCATCTTGATCTTGGTTTTTGCAGATGGAAAAGCTGGGAACCAGAATGAGGAAGTGGCCAGCCTAAGATTTCTCCAAAACCCTTGTAAATGAAGAAAAGTCCCTCAGCTCCCATCTAGTCCATTCATTTCAGGCAGCTGCCAAGGAGCATATCCCTATTGTGTTGCAGTAGTACTTAGCAACCTCTGCTGGGGTCAGGACCAGGGCGTTGCACTAGACAGCCAGAAACTGTCCCCTGATTTGTGTGTCTTGCAACCTACACAGGCACAGCCAGGAGTCGCAAGAGGATGGAGAAGTGTTGAAGTGACATATATATAATATCAGACCTCAGGGGAGTGAGCAGCTTCACCAGGAAGCTCTTGAATTTGAGCCACTGGACAATGATTTCTACTTTGGCATTATGAAAGCATCTGACATAACTGTGGGGTGAGCATGCAGATGCTAGCAGGAGGCTGATGGGAGCAGGGCAGACCATTGGTTAAATGCAGTACGTGCTGCTGGCAAGAAGGTGTTTGTTCTGTTCATAAATGTAGCTGGTACACCTCTGAAATTTGGCCTCATATTCCAGTTTAATACAGCACACTGGGAATTTTGCTTTCTTTTAGTGCTTAAAGCTGTTTATGTTAAGCTTAAAAGTGGTACCTAAGTTGAAACACAGTGCTGGTTCGGCAGTGTAATAGTGGACTCATATTGTCTGTAAGGAAAAAGAGAAAAGGGAGTTTCCATCTCAGTATTTCTAGCAGCAGGTTTGTTTTCTATTTACTGGCACAAGACAGTCACTTATAAATGCTGAAAACATACCTCCGCTCAGTGGCTACAGCTCTGTTCTTGTCAGTTTTAAACAGTAACTACTCAGTTTGATACAAGAATTCCATATTCTAATTAGTCAAAACTCACAGTCCTCTCAGCAGAAATACTTTTGGATAGCTCTAGTCGTGAGTGACGCGGTCAGCTGTCTAGCTGCTAATTTCAATACACAGAACCACATTCATTCAGCATCCAAAATGTAGTCACTAAAAGGAAGGAAGGGTGCGTGTGTGGAAATATCTCAAAAGCTTTGCAATAAAAACGGATTAGGCAGTGTAAGATTCTTCCCTTCCCTCCTGGAGTCAGCATTTGATTATTTATATTCTTATATTTTTAATATCTGTATGCATTTTCCTAAAATCAGCTCCCCGCGGTGACAGGCACTTGAAGTTAACTCACCAAGCAAGGAGATGTGTTCCACAGGTTTCCTGTGTTAATGTGTGCCTGTGACGTGGGTATTTGCAGTGGTAGGTTTTTAATGGCAACTCTGTTCAGACATCCTTCCATCATTTGATGGGAGTCATTGCTTTAAAGCTTTTAGGGGAAGGCAAGTTGCTTTAAAGCAGTAAGGGGGCTTTGCCAGGAGCAGGCTGGTTCTAGGTGAAGTGCAAGCTGTACATTTCTTCTCTGGCAAGGTGTTATTATTACACTGGTGTACAACTAAAAGAATACTTGCATCGACAAGCAGAAGTATCGGTTAGGCATTAAGAGTGTCCAAAGTCACTGACAAGAAAGAAAAAGGGGCCTGTGGACTGTCTTTTCTAGCTCTGCAACCGAGGACAGGCTGTCCTTTACAGATATAACTCTCACCTGCATTCCCCTACAGCATTCAATTATCCATTAAGGTTTTTAAGGGAAACAGAATGGCAATTAAGCCTGGTACAGCAGTGTGAAAGCAGTGGAAGCCCTCCGCTTGCTGAGAAATCTATCCATAAATGAATTAACTGCAGAAATAATTCCAGCTAATTGGAGGTATGCATTCCCCAAATAACTCAATTCATTGACTTAATTGAGTTGATGGCTGTTCTGAGATGGAACAGCAAACTGTTCAGTGGCTATTACAGTAAATATTACTTTGACTAAGTCTTTTCAAGCAGCCTGGGTTTTTTCCTGTTAACTTGGAGTTTGCCACAGAATCAAGATCGCTGTGGGTTTTTTGGTTCTTTTTTTTTAATTATGCCTTTGTGTTCAATATTTTAGGAGATGAAGGTAAGCTAAATTTCATTTACAGTCCCCAAGTTGAGCTGAAAATAAGGGTATATAAATAAGGATTGTTGATCAGTGAAGTAGGGTCTTCATTTCACGCTCCACAGAAAGGCTGACATCAGTGTCAACTTTCAAACTGATGACATAGATAAAACTGCTATGCTTGGATAAAAAAAAACCCAGGTATTGTTCATGGTCTGAGCATGCTTCTTTTGAGTCTACATGAGTTTAGGGTCCTCATGCAAGGGAAAAGGGAGGAGAATTAGCAAGCCTTGTTCAGATGATTTCTCCCTAAATGATGCGCGACAGTTAAAGACTTGAAACAGCCTCAAGTTTCTCAGCATATTTGAGTTTCTGTCTTTTTAGTTTCTCTCTTAATTTCTTCTTTTGGTCACATCAACCTCTTCCCCATTCTTTCCCCACAGTTTTTTTAATATTTAACAGTGAAATCCCATCCATACAGAATCACCGTGATGTTTTGTAACTCTTCAGATGAAAAGCCTCACTTGTCATCACTTTGGGATACAAAAATGACCACTCAATCTCAGTGTTCAACTTTCTGTTCCATTTTCTAATAACTTTTGAACAGTCCCACAACAACCACTGAGCATCAATAAAGCATCTTTCCCATTTGCTTCTTTTTCTAATGAGGGACAAATATAAAAACACTGATAGTAATGAAAGCATCCCTTTTCAAGAACACTGAATTCCAAATTCCCTTTTTGCATGTGTTAGGATCAAGCAAGTGGAGATTTGACAGTTGTTCTATTCTAGTCCCTAACAGCAATGTCGTGCTTGATGGCCAAGAATTTCCAGTTTGGGATCTGAGGATTGATGCTATTGATCTGATTGATGCTATTGATCTGATGCAATTGAACACTTTGGATTAAAAAGAAGAAAAAGAGGGGGTACTGGGGAAGAGAAAGTAAAACATGAGAGTAGCAAGGCTAAGAAACAGATGGTAGATGCCTTTTTCTTTAAGGGAAGTAAAGTTAGGAAAATGCTCTTGCTCACTGTTTGCTTGGCATCATTAAATGCACGAGTCATTTTGTTAAGGAAATAATTTAAGCAAAAGGTAATAGCAGCAGTGCTGTTTGTCATTAGCTTGTACCTGCCAATAACCAAGGAAATCCATCTGTTATGTAGTCACTTTCCTCATGGACCCTCAAAGTCATGTTCCAAATGTCAGTGTTCACAGGGAAAATAAGGAAGGAGACTGCCAGGCCACCCAGGTGCTTTAGGTAGATTTGTTTGAAGAAACCTAAAGTGGGTCCAAGACAATAGTCCCATGCACAGCAGTACTTCTCAATTTCTCCCTAGTGTATTATTACTTCACCAGCAAAACTTCTCTTCTGCTGTTTTTGTTTTCATCCTCTCCCGATACTACTTGGTATCCTTGTGGAAATTCCATTTCTGCTCAGTCCTGCGCTTTTCCACCTCTTGTTTTTCCACTGTTTATTTTTCTTTTCACTGTTGTATTTCCTACTGGCACCGGTGATGCAAATTAGTGGCTGTGTGGAGCAGGACAATTTGGATGCTTATGGACATGGGAACATTTGTCTTCAAGCAGAAGGGCAGGCTCCCTAATTTGGTACATTGCTGAGACTTGAGTTATTTTTCAAACCCTTCATTGTTGAGACTTTATTTTTCATATCCTTTTTTTTCCCCCATTTTTATATTGCATTTGATCTTCAACAGATTCAGCAGATGTTGCAAAGCAAATAAACCATATGCAGTGGTTGTTAAACATTACACATGGTGTAATCCCTTTATCCAAATGTAAAAGCTAAACATATGAAACCATATCCTCAGATAACTGGAGAACTTCAGTACATACTCAGAAAGCCACCACAACTAATCCACTTCATTATCTGGTGCAGCCCATCCTCCCTTAAGGAAGGTAGGCAGACAGAGGGAAGATGGATTCAAGACAATGCTTTTAAATAAATGTAAACTAACCACAGAGGGTCAAATTCACTGCTGATGTAGCACTGCTGACTTCAGTGGATTTACACTAGGGATTAATGTAGTCCTTTAACATATATTTTCAGGAGGGAGGGAGATGGTTTTCATATAGATTCAGCACAAGATCTGCTGGCATATAAACAAACCAAACAAAGAATTGCTCCCTTCTCAAACATCTGTTAGCATGAATGTCCAAGTCCTGTGTATCTGCCACAGGTTGTTATACTATAGCTGCATTACATTAACAAAAACTACAACCACCATTTGGTTTCTACTTTAAACAAGAACTTAGGAAAATGACTTTCAGGTGGAGGGAGCGGTGATTTGGCAACGTTCTCTTGGCAGGGCCGTGGATTACACATGAGGGAAAGTTGTTTGGTGGTGGAGCAGACAAATTGCTTAACAATTAACAAGAACAGTGCCTTGCGTTTCTACATGACAAGGTGCTGTGTGGGAATTATCCTCTCCCCAGCTGCTCCACACCACTAACATACAGTCAGTTCTGTAGGTTTTCAAACTCCATGCAGTAAAGTGGAACAGTGCTTTGAGAACCTTGCTGGTTTGCACAACCAAAACTGTAGTTCCATGGGTCACAGAATTTGGCCAGTTTATCTAGACTGTGCAGCCCTGCTTTTAAAAGCCTTGCAGTCTATGGAGCCCGACAACAGCAAACACTATGGTTTTCTATTTTCTTCTGTTTTGTCAGAGACCTTCTAAGCATTTTCTCACAAGTACTAGAGCAGTAGAACACAGGATGTACAAAACTATTGTGAGATCAGCTGCATTTGTCTGGGGCTTGTATGGGTCAATTTTCATCAGAATAGGAGCAGATTTAGCATCTTAATCCTCAATTTGCAAGGTGACTGAGACACTACAAGCCAAGGTGTGATGTGAAGTGGTAAAAGGGCCTTGAGTAACTTCTTAAAATCACAGAGGTGTATTTGAAAATGTCCTTCTTCTGATGACGAATACAGGAGGAGGTCTGAATTCTGGAGCTTACTGCTGCTTTAAGGGACAAGCTGTTTGTCAGCCAAACTGTAGATCAATCAAACGGGGTAAAGTTTGCTTTATTTTCTATAAAGCAGTGTATGGGTTTATTCAGCTGACAGTCCTGCAACCAAATCTCCTTCTGTGAGAATGCCACATTGTCAGCTCCAGGGTTGTTTACTCTTGATGTTACATCGCTCCTCTGTAATGTCCTTTCCTTTCTGAAGTACAACCAACCAGTTCTGCTCTCTCACCAAGAATGCTTTCTGTGTCTTATTGAGTTCTGCAGCTTTTCCTTCCTGAAAGCACTTTTTCTAGCCACTTTTGACAGTAGAGATTGTTTCCCTTGGAGGGAGGGGGTGGAATTGCTTTGGAGTTGCTGACTGTCAGCAGATGTCAACTTGCCTAAGAAATAAACATCCAGGTTCCTGGATGTATTTTACTTTCTTACATTGCCTGTGTGATTCTCACAGAATTGACAGTGGTTTGCTATTGATAATAAGCAGCAAGCTACTGTGAGGATTTCCTCTGTTTGGAAGATACAATCGAATATACGTAGTATACAGCCAGCATGTTCTGTGAATTAATCCCCAATGTTTCACTTCTGAGATCATCTCC
>JAVHNF010071708.1:17883-29916 GCA_034783455.1 Micropsitta finschii
CATTCATGTTTGTCCATGCTCTCCCTTTCTCCTTGTGAGGATAGGAAAAAACTGTCACACTCTGCTTTGTGGCCACATTCTGCTTAGTAAAACCCCATGAGGAATTTTTATTTGTAATTGATAGCAGCCTAGAGTAGAGGGGAAAGTTTTCAAGAACTGAAGAGCACTTTTGTTGGCAAAAGTCAAACATGGAGGCCAGTGCGACAAAAGCTGGTACCTAGAAGGCAGAAAGAATAGTTGTGGCTTTGTGGGAAGAGCTTGTCATGAAATTACAAAAATAGTGAAGAAACCTCAGCGATGAGTTAAACAATGAAAGAAAAGTTTCTCAGTGATATATGGATGAATCTCTGTAAGAGAAACTACAGATTCAACTAAATGATCATGGATTACTTTTTCAATTAAAATTATTTAATGAAATCTGCTAAGCAGCTGTGTCTGGTGCAGGGTGCTGTACCATATGATATTTTTAATGACCTTTCCAGACACTTGTAGTGATGTTATGACCATTCTCAGCACCAATTACTAGGGGAGTTTATATACCAGGGAGTAATACAAAGGTACAAAAAAGGAGAGTTTAGCAGTTTTGTCTTTTAAAAGATCATAATTGTATTTCCATTTGCTTTGTGAGAATACTTAATATTAAGTTTTAGTATTGAGTTCTGTGTTGCAGCTTGCTACATGCACAGTGACAAAGGATTCAAAGCTGCCTGTGACACAATGAAGCTAAAAGATAAACAAGAAACGGCTGAGAATACAAACAATTATATGACTACGTGCTCTGTATCCAGAAGCTGGCCTTGCCCTGTTCAGGATGGCTAGATTCACTCTGCAGTCAAACTCCATCCTTTTTATTTCTTCTGGTACCCACTGGACCAGAAAGTATCTGATTATGACCCATGACCACCATCTGCAGAAACTATGATAAAAAAAGGAAGGCACAGAAACTGAGAGGTTATTATAAAAGAACAGGAACATATAGTATTTATTAGGGGATCTGCTACTATAACGATAACATCCTTCTTCCTTGCATTTTCTGAGGGTTTATTATTATGTTAATACCTCTTGGCAAGAAATTCTTATGGTACCACTTCTGGGTTATTTTACCCTAGTGCACAGAAGCTGGTAGAAATGGTGTGCGCCGGTATTTTGAAAAACATGGAAAGATTTTTCAAACACCACCTGAATTTTGTCCGGGCTGGTTTTACGGGAAGGAGTTGGTTAAATAGGAGCTGGATGCATTTAATTCCTCCTTTTCTCAGAACTGACATCCTCTTCCCCTCTGGAGTCTGCCTGTGCCAGTAATAGCCAGAACAGATCCTCTGATGTGCTCTGGTCCCTTTGTTCCTCTGCAAAAAGTTACAGAAAATGGCTAGATCATGACTGGAACTAGCCAAGAAGTAGGCCTATCATGAGAGCAACTGTGTAGAGAAACAACTGTGTTTGTTTGAATGATTATTTTGTTTCTCATCAAAAAGGCCTTAAAAATCACAGTGAAAACTTTGGTGTTACGGTTTTCTGAACTCGCTGAAAAAGAGATACTTAGTGTTGTTTCCATTTCTCTCACTGTCTGTTAAAATGCCATCCCTCGCTGCTGAATCCACTGTACTGTTATAGTCAAGAGCATTTAACTGCTGATGGTAACTTACTTTTCCTATTATTTTCTCTCACTCTTTCCTGTCTTCAGTTCTGCATTTGCCAGGCAGGAGCTTGTCTAAGCTATGCCCACTTAATTCAAATATTTCCTGCCTTTTCTGCTGTGTAGTTATGTCGAACATGGGATTTT
The DNA here is from genome assembly GCA_034783455.1 of Micropsitta finschii. Lineage (NCBI taxonomy): Eukaryota > Metazoa > Chordata > Aves > Psittaciformes > Psittacidae > Micropsitta > Micropsitta finschii. The sequence continues at coordinate 19,667 of JAVHNF010071708.1, forward strand.
CCCCAAGGTGTCATCATATTCTCATTGAAGCCTACTAACCACTATGGAGAACAGATGGTGGGTAGAGGGTGGGTACGTAGGTAAGGGAAAAAGTAGTTTATGATTTTTTTTCTTCCTTTGCTCTTCCCAGCCTGGGTGTATATCTGATCCCATCAGTATAAAAAGCTTTGACAGAATCAAACGGAGGTGCTGGCACAGCCACCAGAAGCTCATAAGAGTAGCAAAGACAAGAGAAAGAAGCATGGCTTTTTTTTTTTTTTCTCCTAGGATCAATACACAGTTGGAGAGCTGTGAGATCTTGGAGAACAGGGGAACAAGTATTTACATCTTAGCTCAGATTTTGTAAACTATATTCTGTTAGAGGTGGCTTTCAATTTGTAATACTCCTTCTGCCAAATATTCCCTATTTCTGTATTGTCACCACTCAGAAACAATCAGCTTGATTTTCCACAGCTGCTTTTTGAAAAGTTCTGGATAATTTCACTTTTGTAGGCTTAAACAGCATTGAAGTTTTGATTATAGGATGGCTCCTGTATTGCTGCTGCAAGGTGGGGAGTCTCAATACCTTAATGTTTCCCACCTGAGGCAAGCTGGCCGACAGGAAGGTTGAAAATTGAGGAGGTGAAAAGCTGGACTGTTAAACCCCTGGCAGATTGCTCTTGTCTGTGATATCTCCTGTTACTTAGAGGGAAATTCCAGATAAGTAGCATCAAGCCACAAAATTGTTTCACATCTTCTGAAACAGAATTTGTCAGAAGTTATGACTTGCTTGAAATATTACTTATTTTTCGCACTCCAACCTAGAATATCGCTTTCTTTTGAACATTATGATATCTCAGGGCAGAATTTCCCTTTTCCTCAGGTCAGCACCAGTTATTTTAAAATCTCCTCTCTGTGAAGTCTGACAAAGTTAAAAAGCTATATGCTACAGAAGTTTTCCAGAAGTGCAATGAAGCCTTAGCGGGCTGCAAGGCTTGGGGTGAAAAGCATGGTGAAGGATACAGGAAGAGTGATCCTTCCAGTGTCATCACTCAGCAGAATTGATTAGTCAGCACTGCCAAGGGAAAGGAAAAGTGCAGAATGCGCATGTTCCCCTATGTGCATGTACAAGCCCATAAATGCACACAGTATCTAATATCCTTCCACTGTTGTTGTTTGTTCCTTAACACTAATCATTCAGTAGGTCCTGAGAAAAAATGAATGTATTTAATCTGTAAAGTAGGATAAGGTAAAGAAGTGCTGTAATAGCATTTGTTTCCTAACTGGCATGCCTGAGCCAGAAAGTGGTTAGCTTGAGGAGTAGTAGTGGAACAGATAACTTGCAGTACTATATTTTGAAGTGATTTTAAATATTCCTGAATTTAGCTGTGTGACCTGGCTCGAAAAGCTTACGCCAGAACAGTGTTAGTGGGGCCCAACCTGCCCATGTTATTATGAACTTTTGCCAGTGGAATATCCGTCATCACAAACCTTCAGAGGTTAACAGTGCTTAGGGAGGCTGAAACAGACAATTTACTTCTTTTCACATCAGAGCCTGAGCTTGTGTACTATGTGCTTTTTCCATAAAGTATTACTTTGTGATGGAAAGCAAATATTTAGTAACAATTCAGTAGTATCATCTAGACAGCCCTGGTTTTTTGGAGGAAAACCAAAAGTATCACCAAAGCCTGAAAATATAGAACTGGTGAATGCCTATGCTTCTGCTAGAAACTTCCTCATCTGCAGGTCAGTGCTCTAACTGCAAGGGAATTAAACAATACCAAGTTCTGGGAAAATGTGCTGTGAATGAATCCAGAGGAAAAAGTCCAGTCCGTGCTTAAGCCTTTAAGTTATGTGCCTTTATCTCTGTTATCCAACCTTAATTTTCTCTCAGGTGTTTTATGGGGAAAAGAAGCAAGCAAACTACAGGTAGTGCTTGCTTTGTTTATTTTGGTGGTATTAAGAGCCTTGTGAAATATGTAATGCACCACTTTGTGAGTGAGGAGAAATATATTTTCTTATCACAGGTGATTTTATTTGGCTTGTTAATTGATTGTTAGACATAATGCCTCTCCCCTTCTTCCATTACCTCTCCCCTTTCCAGATTTACAGCATCAATTTGGTGTGTTCAGTGGCAGCTTCAGGCCTGCAAAATGTCTGCTTTTGCTTTCTGAGCTTGGCTCAGGGGAACTCAGGACACTGAAGGTAAAAGTTCAGATATGTATCAGACAGTGTGACCTCAGTTTATAGAGGTTTATTGGTGGTCATATTCTTTGTCAATAGCAACAGTATCTGTTTCTATGCAAAAGCACAGTATTAAGATCTTGTTTTATTATTTCTGTGCTGTTAATAGAATCATAGAATGGTTAGTGTTGCTTAAAGCCCTGTCCAGCCTGGCCTTGAGCACAGCCAGGGGTGAAGCATTCACAACTTCCTTGGGCAACCCATTCTGGTGCCTCACCACCCTCACAGCAAAGAACTTCTTCCTTCTATCTGACCTGAACTTACCATGTTTAAATTTGAACCTATTACCCGTTGTCCTATCACTACAGTCCCTGATGAAGAGTAGCTCTCTCTGTTGGAGAACAACACCTTGTTGTTGATCCTTCTTGTGGGAGAAGTTCACTGCTCACCAATGCAAACAAAGATGGAGACTAAAGTACTACATAACTCTTACCTGGCTTTACACAGCCTGCAGGTCTCACTCATGCTTGTTTTCCAACTGTTTCCTGAAATCCCATTTAACTGCTTCACTGTCACTCCCTTTATCCACCCAATCTGAAGAATATGGCAAATTCCTTTCCCTCTGGAATTACCTGACCATGATCAATCCTTTGGGGGTAGGAGTAGTGGAATAGAGGAGAAATAGAGGAGAGAAATAGTGGAATAGAGAGAGAAATAGAGGAGAAATAGAGGAGTTTAAGGTTGCAATCTTGAAAGAATGCAGGAGCTGAGTGTGTATTGCTGGTCAAGTGCATCATCTGGTAGCTTTTGCTGGGCTTTTCTGACTTTGGCTCCATCTTTTTCTGTGCTGAATATTACTGTCCTCTTCATCTTCACCCACAATGCATGTAAGAAAAGTGTTTAGTGAGGATGTTTCCCATGCTTGCTGCTTTGTAACCCTTTTAGGGAGTGTAATAAGTTAGATTTAAGAAATATCTGGAGCAGGGACTTTATGTTGCCATGGCTTGACTATGTTTTAAAATTGCTATACAGGATCAATGGAAACTTTTTTTCTGCTTATATGCTTCTTAGATATTTGATAAAGATTAATTTATCTCTATAGTGATACTGTGTACAGTCCTGATGGGTAATGTCTACAGTGGAGTTGAGCTAGTCCTGTGCAGGAGTTGGCTAATGAAACAAGCAGCTGCTTCATCCCAAGAAAGTAGGCAGGAAGCTAGTTTTATAATTGTGAGCCTCATGGCATAAGCTGACAGTTTCCAGGAAATACTGCTGCTGTGTATTATGCCTTACACTTGCATTTTTTTCTATTTCCTGCAGCTTGTTAAATATACAACAGTTCTTCTTTTCCTCCCCCAGCACTGTACCAATGTTGGACGCTATATTTAGTTCTTGTCAAGTTACAGCAGGTTTCTTATAATGACAAAATAGTGGAAAAAAGACCAGCAACACAGTGAAGGCAAATATTTGTAGCATATCATAAACTTATCTTGTAACCTAAATATTTAGAAAGAACTGGGGTGTAGGAGGATGCTGTTCTTTTTAAAACACAGAAAAGATAAGGAGTAGTCTCCTAAGTGTGGTGATATGTTGAAGTCTTTATGCTGCAGCATGTGAGCAAAAGGACTTCTTCCTTTTGTTCAGAAAAAGGTTTTCTGACTGAAGATGGTTTAGAAAAGTCAATGTTTAACTTTTCTGATAAAAGAAAAAAGTGCTCAGCCAATTTGACTGTCACATGGAGGACTGCAGTTGAGAAGAAGCACCACCGCTATCCCCAATGAAATAAACCCAGATGTTATCCCAGTGGATCTTGAGGGATTCATCAGCACCCTGAAAACACCAATAACTTTTAAGATTTTCCTTTAGCTAACACTGAAGTAGAAAAGTTTGCAGTGTGGACTGAGGGACAAGAAGACAGTTGCAGTCTGTTGCTGAATATGGCCTTCTGCCAAAACATAACTCATATATGCCTGGTACATTTTTAGATTCTGACTGTTCATTTTAAAGTTATTTTATTCTGAAAAATGTCTTTGCTTCAGTTTTTATCTTATTCTAAGATTCTTCGTTCTCAGCTGTTTACTAGCTTTTCATTTCATTTCCTCTCTGTCATGGAAGATGGTGCTGCAGCTTGGGAGGCCATCAGAATAATTTAAGTGGAGATATCAGGGCTTTGTTGTAAGGCACCACAGCAAATTCTGTGCTTCAATCTGTGAAACTCAGGAGTTAGGCATCATGTGTCCCAAGGGTTCTTGCTTTTATGTTTACTATATATATTTTCTAGCAACCTTCTCTTGGGTCCTCTGAAACGTCCCTATGCTTTATTCCATTGTTCAGGTTTTTAAAATTCTGGTTTAAAACCTGGCAATGAATTGATACACCAAATAGAATTTGACCTGTGAGCTGCCAGGTAGAAATGTAATCCACTTTGTGCAGCATGTAAGGAAGGGTAGATAGGTATAAATGTTATCAAAGTTGGTTTTATTCAAATGTAGCATTACTGACAGTTCACTCTGAGACATACTTGGAGCATGAAAGCAGCACTCTACCAGTGGAAACACATGCTCATATCTGTTTGGATCACAACCTGATTCTTAAAAGCATTTGAATTTGGTAATATGGTTTTCTTATATGCATTATTACCCTGTAAGTTACACTAAAAATTGCCCTTAATTTTAACTCTATTACTATGACTTTTTGACTTGGCTAAGAGCCTTCCTGGTGGCTGAACTTAACATTTCCTGCCACATTCATGTTCTCATACTCAATCTGTATTTTCTTTGCAGATCAGGAAAAATGTGATAACGATGAGATGGAGCGACTTTACAAGTCATTAGAACAAGCAAGCCTGTCTCCCATTGGTGATCGTCGGCTGTCAACGAAGAAGGAGCTTAGGAAGTCATTTATCAAACGCAGCAAAAACCCCTCCATTAATGAGAAGCTCCACAAAATTCGAATGCTGAACAGCACATTAAAGGTGAGATTGCAGAGCTGGCCCATGAAAAGCCTGAGAGAAAGAAACAGTTTGGCTAAAAAAGGCAGCAAGGCTAGACTTCAGACAAACGCTAATTACATATTTAGTTAAAGCCCCAGAGAATTTGGTTAAGCTTTTGAAACTGTTTCTACTTCATTCTAAATACTACTCTGTTTTTTGTTGTTCAATTTGAACTGGAAACAGAGGCAGTAGTTCAGTTCCAGCCCACTTGGGAAATCTAATAAAGAAAGCTTCTTTTAGTTAGCTGGAAAACTTGCAAGCTCAGCTGAATATGCTAAACAGGGGAGCCTTAAAAAAGGAAGAGCAAACAAAGTACATTGATGATAAAGCATGAAAATGACCCTGAGCCAAAAAAAGTTTTCCTTATGTGCTTATTGGAGAATGTACAGGATGTGCCAAAGCTATTGTAAAGACCTCCTGTAACTAAAATATTTTTAATAACAAAAGCATCCTGCTTTTATTTTGGAAATGTATCATGAACTGAATGCAGGGGTGGGGTTCAGGAGTTGTTCCATGAAAGGGCCAGTAAATCTGTCTGGAATATGGGGATTTATGGGGCTGTTTACTCACCAGCATCAAGTATCACAGGATTTCAAAACCTGCTTCTGAACGGTACTGAGGGAAACAAAAAACTTAATCATAGCATTTAAATTGTAAGGAGAAGAAGGAATAATGCAAACCTGGGGCTTCACTTGTTTCTTTTTGTATGCCTTAAAAGCAGGAATTGAATGTCTTTTTGTCAAGTGCGTGTATTTATCTTCAGGAATTATAAGCTGAAAAAATTCATGTAAAAACGTCTATCAGTGCAATCATTGATGTGATTATTAGTTGCAATGGGAGGCTTGGTTTTGGCATCTCAGACTGTGTTAAAATTCCTGAAAATACAGTTGAAGAGATGAGTGGGATTAGAGGCCTTCTTTCTGGCTCTGTTTGAGACCTGGTGAAGTCTTTCCTCAATATCAGAGCCTTCAGTGACACGGTACTGACTAAAGCAGTATTCACCTGCACCAGCAAAAAAGTGAGCCTATCGTATAACAGAAAGTTAGTTTAAAAGATATGCCTATTTTATGGGACAGAAAGATAAATATAGAAAATGCTGCAAAGCATTCCCTCATAGGAGTCTCCCTAAGAACCAGGTAGTACAAAATGGAGTTGTATCATCTTGTGGGACAATTTCATTAGTATGGAGCTGAAAGGAAGCCTTAATAACAGACATGAGCAAGGAGAACAGCTTTGCATTGATTGAGCATGGGAGTATTATATAAGTTGTGATTAGTGGTATTTATAACCTTAGCTTTGTCTAACACTTGCATTTAATATAGAAAAATAATTTTTGGAGTGTGCATAATGTATAAAATGCGTTGATCTTTTTTTGCTTTCTCCAAACTAAGAAATTGGAGTATTGACAAAACAAATATAGCGCAGAAATTTTCTCACAGAGTTCTATACATAGCACTGTTTAAGTTAGCCTGTCTGGAAGGCAAATGCCTGCAGTGAGAAATTGCTGTATTTTTTGCATCAGTGGGACTATGTGCTTTTAAAGTCAATTTTCTTAATGTGTTACATGAGACATGAGAAAATTGGAAATGATCTATTGGAAATTGAAAAATCAGGATTTTTTCACATCTAATCCATATTTACTCTGCTTTATTTAAAGCCCTATTACTTTGAGATGTCATGTATGCAAGATTCAGTGTAATTTTCATGTTGAACTTTTGACTCCACATCTTTAACAACAGCTGCCACAACATATCATTAACAAAACATGCTTTGCATAGCTTGGAAGAGAGGGAAGCGGTGTGCAAATGCATCACAGACTTAATGAATGTGGGAAATAGATTTAGTGGTACAGGAAGAATTCTGTAGCATTGCTTTTTGCCACCAAGTTCGTCCACTGAAAATACTCTTCTCAACCTTCTACTTCCATGCCTGTCTTCTTCTCTTAGGCTAACCTTGCATATCTCCGCATCAATATCAGAAGCCTTCTTCCTTCTTACAAGGCTTTTCTTACAAGGCTTCTTCTTTAGGTCTTGAGGGTAGGACCTGTGTAAGTTGAATAAGCTTTTGTGTTTAAAAAGAGGCTCAGGCATAAAAGGAATTAGAGTAGCTGATAGTTCATTAGACAAATAGTGGGATGTGGATGTATAAGCAGCCAATTGCTACTATCAGGGAAGTGTTGTGAATGTGTAAGAATTTATTCAAGGTGTTTTCAAGGCAACCACTAGCACAGAGTGGCCTTAGGTGCGATAAAACTGGCGGCAGCAGAAGATGGTTGGAACTATTCCATTGCTTTCAGATATTGGAGGGTAATGGACATGACCAAAGCAGTAAGGGTTTGTCAGTGCAGCATGTTGCCTCCATTAAGAAACTGTAGCTGCTAACTAAGGCTTCTTTATCTTGTGGTCTGCAGCATGGATAAGCAACAAGGGCACGAAAAGCAGGGTACTTTGTTGTGTCAGAAAATGTGAGGACATCAATGAATATAAATATCCAAAAGGAGAGTGCAAAGAAGTCAGAGCCAGGCTCTTTTCAGCAGTGCCCACTGGCAGGACCAGAGGCAATGGATAAAAACTGACACACAGGAGGTTCCCTCCGAACATCAAGAAATGCTTTTTTATGGTGAGGGTCAATGGGACTGGAACAGGTTGCCCAGAGAGGATGTGGATTCTCCATCCTTGGAGATATTCAAAAGCCATCTGGACATGCTCCTGGGAAAATTGCTCTAGGTGGCTCTGCTTGAGGAAGGGGGTTGGAGCAGATGCCTTGTGGAAGTCTCTTCCAATTTCAACCATTTGGTGATTCTGTGGCATAAAATGTCTCAGTGCCCCTATATTAGTGACTGCTCACATCTTACAATTGAACCAGGGTGCTTGCAATATGTGGTCTGAGCTGCTTTGTTCTAAAAGTAGAGGCCAGGTTTATTAGTGGTGGCTGGTGGTAGATGTATTAGCATCCATGTGTCCTAGACAATCTACTGCCAGTGCACAGATTATATCCAAAAATATTTTCTGTGTAGCTACCAGAGAAGAGACATTTATGATTTCTTCAGTGAATAAGTATTTTTTAAGACACTGGGAACTGGTGTGAAATGCAGAAACAAATATTGTTGCGTCTAGTTTAATGCAAGTACTAACTTGTGAGACAGCATAGCGATGTCTAATTTTCACGTGAATCCTCTCTCATGAAGCTTTGCTAAGAATCTTATAAAGCAGTCTACATGAAATCAAAATCTGGCCGTCAAATGGCATGGATTTATGCTGTGGATTTAACTTTGATCTATGATCTAAAAATGCGAACAAGTTGGCAGGATAATGGATAATTGTCACTTCTTCTTGTGACATGGTTCTCTAATGTTCCCAGGTTGGTTTTGGTCTGGACAATGAGCTTGATTTTTTCAATAGGAAATAACCACTTATTCTCTTCCTAGTGTAAGGAGCATGACCTGGCCACAATTAACCAGTTGCTAGAGGACCCAAAGTTGACAGCAATGAAGTACAGAGAGTGGAGGAACACAAACATCATGCTGGTCCAAGATATTTATCAGCAGCAGGAGGCCCAGGATGCATCCACAGAGAATAGCGAGGAGCAAGAGATGACTCCACAGCCTATCACTGAAAGTTCTATCTGAGGCCATGTTTCAAAAGGTTCATTGCAAGATTTTCCTTCATGGGTCTTCATATACAGGCACTTTAAACTGCTGCATTTTGAAGTTTGTTTTTTCCAAGTGTTCTTCAAAAGGAAAACAACCCCTTCTCCAAAGCTTTAATACCTCTTGCAAAATTCATTTCATGTAAAAAAGGCAAATGCTCCAGATTAAAATAACATGCCTGAACCTGGGCTGAATACCTAAAAAGACTACTTTATGAAGAAGCGAAGAAAAGTTTTTCCATCTTTGGAGAAGTAAATTAAATATGTCCAACTCCTGGAAGTCACAGAACTGTGTAATAGGTACAGTATAAATGTAAGATCTTTGGGGTTGTTTTAATCATGTAACTTACCCTTAAAGGAAGCTAACACAATGCCAGCAGGATGTAGTCTACTCTCTACCTTTTTACCCTGTAAGGTGACCTGATGTATGCATTTTCATTTCTACCTTCACTTTCACAACTCTACAAGTTTAAACTCAGACAAGTAGAATAGTAATTATGCATGAGTTTATACTACAGACACCCGTCAGGCACCTGATTTGTGCTCTGCCTGATGTTTTATGTGTTTCAAATTTATTTATGGACCAGAACAAGATATTGTCTTTCTACATGAAGAAGAGAAGGTCTCTCAGTGTTTGCTAACACGTAATTTACTCTTCAGTGAGGCAGCTAATGCTTCAATAAGTTTCAACTTTTCTTACGGACTTGGCAGAATTCCTTGGAAGATTATTTTCTTCTTTCTTATTTTTGACCATTGGGAACATATGAGGTACAAGTTCATCCCAGATTCCTACTTAGGAAGGTGATCAAATTCACAAGGCAGAAGCTAAATAATTAAATCCCTGATGCGGACCTGAAAGTGTAAAACAGAGCTGCAAATATTTTTGTAAATATATGTCATTTTATGGCTTATATGAATGTGACTATGTACTGTATATATGTTTTATTTATATATTTATATATGCTAATTTCCTGATGTAGATAGGCACACAAGGACTAGATCCACCCAGATGAGAGTGCTTACAGGTTTACTGGAAATGCCTCTTTGGTTTTTGTTTCATTATGTATCACTGTAATGGTTCTACAGCTGAGACTGCTCTGGGACATCTGTTGTAACTTTTCCTTCTGTCTTTCTAGCTTTGTGTTTTAGATGAAGAAAATCTGTCCAACTGAGGCCAGGAAAATAAGTTTTCTAGAAAGATTCAGAATTTCCATTGGGGCAAACAATAATAAGTATGTTAAGAGGTTTGCTCTAGGATCATAATTTTTTGACTTCATTGTTCTCAGTAAGCCAAACCGAACCCTAAGCTTGAGTTTTATTCTTCTCATTTTCTGAATATGTATAAATATGAGGAACTTTGCAGAGTGCTGAATACTAAAGTACATTACTCTCTCTAGAAAGGCCACAAATCTTGAGCTGAAGAAAGTATGAGGTGGAGAAATGGCTG
>JAVHNF010071711.1:0-13438 GCA_034783455.1 Micropsitta finschii
GTGGTGTTCAAGGCCAGGCTGGATGAGGCCTTGGGTGGAATGGTTTAGTGTGAGGTGTCCCTGCCCCTGGCAGGGGGATTGGAACTAGATGATCTTAAGGTCCTTTCCAACCCTAACTATTCTATGATTCTATGATTCTATGATTCTATAATCTATGATTAAATGGTAAACATTGCCTGGTCCAACTACATGTAGCTGTAAATCAGCCATGTTCTTTACCTTAGAGTCACCATTTTAATTTCTGAACCTTGCTTCTTTTAAGCTGATGAGCTGTTCATTAATTTTACTTTATTACTTCTTATCGCTGATTTATTCCTTGAACTGGAGATTTTATTGCTCAGTTTATTTTAAGCCGTTTACCTAAGGCTTAAATCAGTATTTTAACAGATTTCCTTTCACAGAACTAGCTTGTTTTCCAAGACAATTTTTCTAGACTCACTGATGATGAAGGAGTCAAAAGTATGCTAAAACCATATGATTGTTTTCAAACTTGTACCAAAGTCCTTGTCATGCTCCACTAAAGAGTGGGCACAACAGATGTGGAGCTGCTGGAGTGAGTCCAGGGAAGGCCACAAAGATGCTCCAAGGGCTGGAGCAGCTCTGCTCTGGAGACAGGCTGAGAGAGCTGGGCTGGTTCAGCCTGGAGAAGTCTTTGGAGAGATCTCATAACAGTCTTCCAATACCTAAAGGGAACCAAGAAGAAACCTGGAAAGGGCTTTTGACAAGGGCTTGTAGAGACAGGACAAGAGGGAATGGCTTTAAACTGACAGAGGAGATTGAGATGAGCTCTTAGGCAGAAGACCTTCCCTGTGATGGTGCTGAGGCACTGGCACAGGGTGCCCAGAGAAGCTGTGGCTGCCCCATCCCTGGCAGTGTCCAAGGCCAGATTGGACAGGGCTTGGAGCAACCTGGTCTAGTGGAAGGTGTCCCTGCCCAAGGCAGGAAGGGCTGGAACTGGTTGAGCTTTGGATGAGCTTTGGATGATCACCAGCCTGAGATTCTATGATTTATTCTATAGATATGGCTAGTTAGGCTACAGGACAAAGCAAGGTTTCCAAGGAACTTCTGTGGGTGTTGGACTTGAAGGTAATTTAATACTATGATTTTTTTTATGCTGTGTGAGATATTTATTGTCTGCCATTGACAGTTTTGGAAAGGGACAGTTTAGGTGCAAAGGGATCAGGAGTCTCATTCATTATTTGCAGAAGCTGAGCTCTTTGCAGGAGGTAGCCGAAGGCCCTGCTGGAGGTCATGGTAGGATGGTTATGGATTGCAAAATTTGTGTCTTTTTCCACACATCATGCACCATCACACATCATTTCACACACCAGTTACAGACCCTGCCTACTGACCTTTTCTTGTTTAGATAACAATAAGAGAAAAAAAAAAAGAAAGTAAAACTCCAGGAATGATCAAAAAGTAGTAGAAAAGGTGTTCCTTTTTCTGTCTCTGTCATTGGCTTGCTGTGGAGCCCTGTCTAAATGAGACTTTATCCTTGGGCTCAGAATTCCATCTTCATAGTTGACTATTAAAACAGGTGGGATCCTGGGAGTGGGGACTGTGCATGCTTCTATAATGTAGACCCTGTGAAACCTACATTTGAATTTTTCACTGAAATAGCACACATTATGATAATAATTCACTCCCCCTACACTTGTTTGCAAACTAAAAATGTAGGTCAGTGAAACTATAGCAGTCATTAAACTGAGAAATAAATATAGAAGTAAACATTTCTATTTGTCAGAAATTAACCAGGCAAAATATATTCTTCTGTTTGGAGTTTATGACTTACAGTTCATATTGCTGCGTGAGACTGGACTTATGGTTGACAAAAATGATGACTTTTACATGTAGATAAAACCTCTAAATTAGGGCTGTATAAATGTAAATGGAACTTGCTTATCTTTTCTTTCATGGTCTGACGAACTTCATAGCCTGACAGTCATTTCAAAATAGTGCAACTATGGCAGGCAAAAGCACAGTGCTGCCATGAATAAAAACTACTTCCCCAGTGAGGTTTTGTTGTCAAGAAGCTCTGAAAGGGAAAGCCTAGGAAAGGACAGAGGGAGGAAATCATTACAGATGCAAAAAAATATTCATAGAAATAAGGGACCTAGGGTTACTACCAGAAATTATTTCAGCCATTAGAAGTGACAGAAACATCTTAAACACTACTGAAAGAATTTCTTCTTACTAGTTCATTATTCCATTGCTGTTTTCTCTAATTATTGGTGCAAGATTTCCGGGTGTTATGAACCCACTGAGTGAGGGATGTTTCTGAAACAGCTCACCTAGAGCAGCAGCTGTGCTGTATAATTCAAAATTAAGCTCTGTCAGCTGATGCTCGTCTGTGAAACACCATTAACCCTGGGCAAATTTACACGTGTAATCTGCCAGAGTCAGTAGAAAGGGAAATAATCCCTTTGCCATTTGGATTCCAGGCAAAATTAATTTAAGGATATTAATAATGTCACCACAAGACAACCAGTTTAGGAACAACAAAATTTCCAGTTGATAGACAGAAAGAAATTTGCTCTTCTTCTGCAGAATCATGCATCTTATCTAAAGGTATATGCCTGAAGTGGGTATAGAATTGTGCACCAGAGGCACAGGTTCTTCTTCCATAACTGCAAAACGGCATTGCAGGGTAAAGGAGCTCCACCTCCCAGTTTGAAGGGGCTGGGGGATATCAGCTACAAATCCCCTGCAGTCAATGATATTGATGCATGGAATATGCCTGGCTTTGCTTCCAGGAGCAGCGAGTTATGGCAGGAGACAGAGATCATGGGAATAATACAGTTGAGAGGCCAAAATGAATGGGTAGCATCTGACTGATAACTGGATTTAGGGCTAGAGCTGATTATGTGGTATTCGCTTTGATGATTTTTTTTATTTTTGAGCTATGGAGCAGGTTTTAAAGCAAAGGAGCTGTGATACAGTGACATAGTGATAACTGTGTCATAGTGAATGTAGTGCATTAGTAGTGCTAAGCTGCTGCCTCTGAGAAGGACTCTTTTCCTACAGCTTTACTTGTGGTAGCGTGTTGGAGAGTAGCTGGAATTTCCTGAGATATTTTTTGATCTCTTGTTATTTTCTATTTTTATCATTGGAAATGACAGGGATTCTCACATTTGGCAGGCAGAAGTCAATCAGGGCTATCGCTATTTTAGGCCCTTAAAAAATTATCTCTGAAAATCAAGAACATAAATTCACATCTTCTTATTTGGAAAGTGTAAAAGGTTCAAAGACATACAAATGTACATCACTTCTCCACATGGATTTTGAAAAGCTGGAGCATATTTTGCTAGCAGAAGGGAAACTTAGGAAAGAAAATGTGTGTTAAGTGGTGAATCTGCCTGAGAACTCCATGAGAAGTTGTTTGCATTTAACAGTTTCTATGAAGGGGAATGCTAAAAAAGTCTCTTGAACTTTTGGGTTTGAGATATTCATTAAATTTTTATCTGATGGATCATTATCAGGTTTTTTTTGATCCTTTTTTTTTTTTTTTTTTCTGCTGGCTGAATAAGCCTGAGCATGTCACAGTGTCAAAAAATTAGGGTTTTTTATCAAATGTATTGAAGTAATATTATTCCAGCAATAAATTTTTGTGTAAAAATAGTAAAAATTCAAACTCTTTTGTCTGATTTTAAGCAGGTTGTCATTGCTTAGAAAAAGAGCTATATTGAAGTCCAAGTTTAAAACCGAATGTCTGTTATTGTTTAAAAATAGGGCAGTTGTTTTCAGTTCTTTATTAGGTGTAACAGAATTTTAGGGAAAAAAATATTGTATGTGAAGTGTGAAATGTAATCTATGTAATTTTCCACTGATAACAACAGCTGCATTTCCTTTCTGCAAAAATTGCTGTCAATGAAATATTATACCTGAATATTGAGATGAAGAATGCAAACAGCCTAAACTCATGTAATAATGGATTTTTAAATAACAACAGAACAGTTGATGCTCCCAGGTTTTTTTCCCAACAAAATATTTGTGATTTTTCTTATTTTCACTGTGTGTTTCAGTTTGAATGAGGAGCAGTGGAAGAAGGAATATTCACAGTATTGTCCTTGAGCTGTGTGCTGACCTTATCTCTGGAATACATGTTAAAATGGGCTTAGGAATAGCTTTATGAGATGCAGAAGCACTGTGTAGTGCTTCAATTGCAATGAATCTTTCTTCTGTGGGAGATGATTTTTCTGAGACCTACAACTTGCCTGTATTCATCAAACATCTCTGATCCCTGTACATCAGAAGCAATACAAGCTGAAGTTAACATGTTTATTCTGAAGTCAAGGAAGACAGACCATGTTACATCATGTATTAGCTCAGTTTTCATGGAGCTGTAGTGATGATCAACTTTTCATCTGGCTTAAAGCCATGTGCCATGGGTACCCAAGGATGGTCTCTACGCTGGTAGTCTCCTAAAGGGAAACAGAAGGTAAAAATAGCTTTTCACCAACAGCTGCTTTCCACTTGCTTGTTAATGATGCATGATAGACCTCAGGAAAGCTTATATGTGGAAATAAGGTGAGACTGTTATTAAGATCTCTGATATTCAGATATGGAGTCATCACCTTACGCCGCCTCCATCTAGAGAATCACATGTTTTGAATCTCTTCGAGAGCTAACCTTGTAAGAGTGCCAGAATAGGTGTACATGTTGTGAATGTGCAGCTAAGGCAGGGATCTAGCTCAGACTTTTATCTCGGTATATTTTGGAAAGAGTTCAGTGATGTGCTGGGCCCTTTAGGTTTTATTTGTAATCTTTCCAGCTTGAGCTGGCATTTTGCTGCAAAAATAAAATCTAGCTGAGTCAGTCAAAAACCCCTTGGCTAGCTGGTAACTGTAAATAGATGCCACTTAATGTAGAAAACTGCAGTTGAATGCTTGCAGGCATCCATATGCATCATGTTTACTTAATGACATAATAAAAGCAACTAATAGTTCAAAGTATCTTAAATATATTTTGATAAATAGGAGTGTATGAGTGTTGAGTAACAGCTATTTGTGTACTGCTCAACAGCTTTCCTTTTAAATCTGCTAAGGATTATTTTTCATTATTTCTGTTTCCTCTATTCAGTTGGCATCTCCTCATTTTTGTCTATAAACAGGTACCCTATGCTCAAAGGGCTTCACTGTGTCTCTGATGTTACTGCTTCACAGAACTGTAAAGCAGCAATGTTTGAGGTGCAGGACACTGCACAAACTTTGTGGATTTGAATTTTAGACTCTGGTAGTTCTAATGTATTTATTAATTTATCACAAAAACCCCAACCGTACCCCAGCTAGTAAGGACAAGAATATTCAGTGCTAAAATTATTTTAATACTGAAAGGTTTCAAACAGTAAGAACAAAAAAAGGAAATGGAACAAACCAGCCATATTATTATTGATTCACTTCACGCTACTCAAATTGCACAATGCAGTTAAGGCTGTAAATGCCATTTTCTGATATTTCAGTACATTGCTAAATGCCTAACTGAAATCTAAAATCCCTGCGTGTTCTCCTCTGGATGATTTTCTTCCTCCGTCCCCTGTCTGTCTTCTCTCTAGCAGGCAAGCACAGCAAACCAGAGCATTTTTCTGAGCCGGACAGAAGCAGCTTGAGTGCGCTGCTGCTGACAGAAACGTCTGTGACCAGGGTCCAGGTTATCAGCTGAATGGGACAGTGTGTCAGCACCAGGGAGCTGGTGCAGTACTGCATATGAGCTCACTGGGAGAGCATTCACCACAACACAGGGATTCACTCTAGCAGCATGAATTACCAGTTCTCAACAAACCATGCTCACTTACACCAGGCACTGAAAATGGCCTGCTTCAAACATTCTGTTTGTTTTTTTTTCCCCTCCAGAGGCATGCAGAGGATTAAACTCAGAAGCTGAAGAGTTTGAGGGTTGGCTTTGAAAAGTCATTGGGGAACTTCAGTAATTCTGAGATCCTTCATTTGAGTGTAATCCTGTCCACTGGATGCAAGAACCTTCCGCCTTACAAGGGACTGAATGTTGTTAGCATGCAAAGTTGGTCTACTAGTAGTCAGAGAAAGTAGCTAAAAAAACGAACCCCAAGAGAATTTGCATTTTCTGATAGTTAAGGTTGCCCTAACTGAATTTGCATTTAAGACGTTACACCAGAATCATCCATGCAGTAGTTAATTTCAATATTTTACTGCTCTGGAAGGGTAAATCCTGGTAAATTAATTTCCGTAATGCTTGAGAAGTTTTTTTCAGACACTCCCTTTCTCATTCTTATTAAATGAACTCTGAAAATTTATGTTAGGATGTCTATGCAACCGTCTCAGTTTTTTACTTGAGGGCAAAGCAACCCTGGCTATTGATGTTTAAAAAGAAAGCTATAAAGACATTAATGATACTTAATTAACTGTACTCTGTATTTAACTGGCAGACATTTTTCCTTAGATGGATTCTCTCAAATTCTAAAATCTCTGCTTTCCAACTTAAGACTGATGTTCATGGCCAAATATTCTGACTTGTGAGGGTCATACACTTTAAGAACTGCTTTCATGTGGTGGCGGCTCTGTTTTTCCCTTTTGATTTAACACATCAGGGATTTTGCAGAGGTATAGGTTATAAGAAACTTTTTCTGAGTTCTTTCTATACCTGCTTGCTTAATGCACTGTTTTGGAGAAGCTGCAAGTCTTGGGTGGGATTCAGCTGTGATTGCGAGATTAAAAGAGGGAATTCAAAGATATGCAACCAGTTGTGAATCACATGGATGCCTGCACGCTCAGCACCATAAAACAAACATCCTACTTACACCCCATTTTTCTTACACATTTGCCCATGAAGTGCTTGAAAAAGGGAAAAATTTAAGGTAATTACTTGTGTAGTTGCATTCAATATCTTTCCACACTGATTTTTGATCCTTCCATTTCGGTCTCCTATTCATAGACAGTAGGAGAGTTATAATAGAGTTATAATTGTGCCTCACACTCACCTTATTCATACTTAGAGAAAATCAACATTATATCAAAAAACTATTTTTGAGGCAGAATATAAAACTACATGGATGTGAACTACTTGGAAAGAAAATGAAGCAAATGAAAGTGGAGGGCTTTAGAATGAATGTTTGCAAGTTAAAAAATACCTGTCTCCTGCAAAGTCATAAACTGCGTGTTTCCTTTTCATAATTCCATTTATCCAATTATTCTAGGTGGAAACTGCTAAAGTCTGCAGAGGACCATTCAAACTTAATCTCATATTATTAAACACTGACATATTCTGAACATGAGAACTGTGGTGCATTTTCCTGCAAAGAATGACCAAATCTCTTATGATAAAAATAATTCCTACTGCTAAAGCTGTATGCACCATCTTCACAAGATTTTAGTCTTTATTTTTAGTCTTTCTAATGTACCCTATGAATACTGGCATAGGTTTCCCTCTGGAAAAGATGTCAGAGAGAGATGATATCTCTCCATGGGTGCAGAAGGGAAGAGTACATGAGTGAAAGAAGGCAAAGTGAGGGGGAAGGCAGGGACGTGAGCGAGAAGGATATGAGGATGATAGAGGGCATATTTGTGTAGGATTGGTCAGCAAAGAACTATCACTTTGGGAAAAGAAGAAGAAAATCATGGGAGAGAAGTTTGCAGTTGTTAAGAACAGGTTGAAAGACAATCATAGGGTTACTGAGCAGGACTGGACTGTATCCATTTACAAAGAAGGAGCCAGGTTGGATGGGGCTTGGAGCAACCTGGTCTAGTGGAAGGTCTGTGGTCTGTGGCAGGGGATTGGAACAGGATGAGCTTTAAGGTCCCTCCCAACCCGAACCAAACCAATCTATGATCCTATGAAAAAGAAAGCATTAATGGTGTTTCAGGAAGACAAATGGGAAAAAAAGGAGAACTTTCCTCTATATGTCAGTGAATAAGCTTGCAAGCAGAGAATGAGATGAATAGCAATAAATAGTAAGTTCTTTCCCTTATAGTGGATTCATGGTTGGTTTTGATGAAAAGTTAACTATAATATTTTTAGAACTTTCATGTTCTAAAAATTGAGATATTATTTAATAGAGTTCTAACAAGGATGACATCTAGTTTAATAGCAGTTTTCCAGAGCTATAGAGACTAACTGTCACCATTAAGGTCTTAGAGATGTAAGAAGTGCTCTAGCCAGCACTTTAACTAGAGAGGCTGGCAACTACAAACTCTCAGAAGATTCACCAGAAGAGACTACTTACATGTTCTTCAAAGAGTGGGATAATAAAGCACTGTCATTTTTGTAATGCACTTTTTGAAATGTGTTGTCAAAACCAATAACTGTTTGACAATCCATCTGAAAGATAATATTCTCAAAAATGTCACTTTTTTTTTTTCAGAGAATTTAATGAAAATCCTGATGTTTGCTTTTACTGACCCAGTTTAATCAAATGTTGTACTTCCCCCTCTTATTGATTAATTTTTCAATAGAAAACATTCCAGCTGGTGATCAATGGTGGTAATTTAGAAATGAACTCTTTTCAAGCTTCATAACAGAGGTATTGCTGCCATCCATACTGTCACTGTAGAGTGAGTATGGTGCTTGGTCATATATAGTGTTGTTAGAAACAACCAAACTAACTTTGGTTGCTTTGTTAATGGGAAGGAGATTGTCAGGGCCCTGAGGGCACTAATGGGCTTGAATTGCCCTGAGCTGCCTCACCAGGCCCAAGTTTTCCAGCTCAGGGCTTGGTCAGTGCTCTGTTGTGGGGTTCCTGTCTCTAGTCTGGTCTCCTAAGTCTGGTCTCCTAAGTTGCTGTTTGGGCTTCCTGGATTGACCCTGAGATCTGTCTCATTCCCTTGCTATGTGTGTGGAGGGAAGGACTATTGCTAGGCCTGCTGTGTCAGCTCCACTCAGGTACTTTAGGGACTATGTAGGGAGACATCCTTGGGGTAGCCCAACTTCTGCTGCTCCCTAACAAAGGTGACCTGCTAGAAAAGGGGTCTTCTAGAGTGGCTTTAAGGGTGCAAATAAATTGAAATGAGAAGGGAAAGAGTCTTATTCCTACCTCAATAGGTAGGATGACAAAAGATTCTAAAAGGAAATAGAAAGAGATAGAATTACTTGGCTTCTGGGAGAAAAGAAAATGAGAAGCAGCAGCAATGGGTAACCCAAGGGAGGAGCTTTCTAAGGACTGGGAAAGGACCTTCAGTGGCTAAGGCTTATTAAACAGAGATAGAAAGAAGTTCAAGTTGAAACAATAGTAATTGTCTATTTCTGCACTGCAAAAGGTTGTATGGGAACAGACCAGAGCATGATGTGTGTAAAGCCTAGAGCATGAAAGTAATTCCTGGCAGGCTGATGGGACAGGGGAACAAATAGGAGTCCTGGAGTGAAAGAGAATTATGGAGTAAGTATGGAGTCCAAACAAATCCTATCAACTTGACTCAGAGCACAATAAGTATGCTATGAGGGGCTAGATATTGATCTGTATGAAGGTATCAAGCACCGATAATTACAGACACAATATGAAAAAAGCAGAAAAATCAGATTAGAATAAAAAATTTGAGCACTGGGGAGCAGAGAAATAAAGTAAAAGGATAAAACCAATCTTATTTGAGAATAAAAAAAGAAACAGGTTAACATACAGTTAGTGCAGAGAGAGGTAGTAACATAAATGCCTTCACTTGTGTGACTCATTTGGTTCTTTCTTTGCCAGTAGATTATGCTTTAATTATGTCTTTGTGAATCACATAGCAGTGAGCTGCATATATATAAAAGTTGCCAGGTACCAGATAGAAGTACCTAATTGCAAAAGAGGTGCCAGTGTCCTACAGCCACAGATCTGCATTGGCTTCCCATCGTGGTATCTAGTATAACTAGGATGATCTTGGGCTTTGCTTTAGGTGCTGGTGAGCAAATGATGAATTTTCTCTGCCAAAGCTTAGGTACTGCACTGGCAGCTCTGTCAGCCAAATGTCTATGGCTAATTTCTCAGTCTGTGTATTTGATACTACTGGGTGTAAAGAGAGAGCTATTCTATTTGCTGAAACATCACATTGAATGATTTATGGTAGACAACTACAGATCTCTAAGGGTCTCTAAGTAGGACTGGTGTCAAAAGAAAATATTGATGGGAAGAAAAAGATGACAAGTTTCTAATTTGTTTTTTTAT
Source organism: Micropsitta finschii (assembly GCA_034783455.1). NCBI lineage: Eukaryota > Metazoa > Chordata > Aves > Psittaciformes > Psittacidae > Micropsitta > Micropsitta finschii. The sequence continues at coordinate 10,109 of JAVHNF010071711.1, forward strand.
GTGCACAAACATTGAAATATTACTAGAGAATGCATAAGTAATTAATGGGCTACATACAATTTTTCATTATCTTAATGTTGAGATGGGCAGGAAAGTCCTTTGGCAAAAGGCACAGGCACAATGAATCTCAAAAAGGTCACCTGGAACTGCCCGACTACTGGGTGTGACTGAGCAACCAGCATGACCCACTGCTATGACTTTACTGTCTTATGGCTCCCTTCTTAGTCTGTCCAACCACGATATCAAATGGTGGGTTAGTTTTTCATCTCCTATTTACGGACGTGAACTTGAAGGTATGTTTTCTGTGCAGCTTAATGGCTGAAATAAAATCCATATCCAAATGCAAAATAGAAATTTAGTGATATATGGTATTAGACAATCTGATAGATTTTAATGTCTGACTCATGATTTTGTGAGTGCTGGAATTACCAACAGACTCTTGTCTGAATTGTGAAACAGACTCTCAGGAGGGTGCGGGAGGTGGCATGCGTTAGCAGAGTGGGTAGCACTGCATTAAGCATTGAACAAGGGCTTCTTTTTTTCTAAGTTAAGATTTTTTCTTTTTAGAAAAGGAAAAACAGGCAAAAGGGGAAGAACTAAAAGATTGAACTGCTAGGAATATTGTCCTAATTCTGTTTCTGTTTGATTTGGTTGTGTTGTGAACTCATAGAATCAACTAGGTTGGAAATGACCTTTAAGATCATCAAGTTCAACCATTACTCCAGAACTGCCAAGACCACCACTAAGTCATATCACTGAGGCAAAGGCAGTCAAACTCAAGACCACCACTAAGTCATATCACTGAGGCCAAGCAGTCAAGCTCAAGCCCACTGTGCTGGATGTCCCCATGTTGCTTTCTGAGTCCCCATGGTTTTCTGAGCTCACTGGTGCTGAAGGTGTCAGAAATCTTTGAGCCATAAGCCTCTCATGTGTGTCAATATGCCAAAATTATCTGTGCTCCCATGCTTACTGTGTTGGGTAAGAGAGAGACAACTGCAAACCCCCAAGAATTTCCTGGGATACATCTCTATAGACAGTAACAAACCAGTTCATGCTCCTGTGCCTTCTCTAGTTGTTTTTCATTGCTGGCACTGCCCATTCTGGCACAGATCAATTCATATGCCTGTTCTCTTTAGTCCAGATGTCCTTCCTGTTGGATGGGCTCCTAGTGTCTGTATTTCCCGCTGAAGGAGAGCAAGAAATCCCTTTAATTTTCATGTAGACTACTGTCCCTATTGGCCTTTTCAGTTTCTGGATGTTTAGTTCTCCCTTTTCTCTGATGTTGGGTATGAATAATTAAAAGCCTGGAGAGAAGGGAACACAGGAAATCCTGTGGCTTTTTTTACTTTTAAATGCCACTGCTGATTAGATGATAAGTTGAAGATTTGCATATCTTTGGGTTTGGTTTGGTTTATTTTTTGTTTCTTAAGCTATCCTATAAAAAAGGACAACTTGGACACCAGTCTGGTGGTCAGGAGACTCACTTCTCTAGAAGCACCAAATCAGCCCAATTTGTCTTGATTGAAGACAAATCATAGTCAATACCTAGTTTTCCCTGTTGATAAAACTGGCTGATAGTTCTGTACCAAATCTTGTCATAAATGGTCTTAAGGAGTTATAATATCAGAAGCTGTTTCCCTTTGATACGCCTGATAGTGGCTTATTTGAGGCCACATATCTGCTGATGCTTGTCCCAGTAGCAGCGCTGATCATGGCTGCTGGTTTCCTTCCTCAACAGGTTGTACCAGTATAACACTGAGGACAATTTGTTTAAAACAGGTTTTTAAAGAGTATTTCTCCAGTCAGTAAATCAGACAAGCATTTTCTGAAAGCAGTTCACCCCAATTAATTCCTGACAGTGATTAGTTTGCTTAGCCTAAATGTATATTTAAAGTTGAGGCTTGTGTCTATTTGGAGCACTGGCTTGAAATTAAAATACCATGTTAAAACACTGACTTCATCCACCTTTCCTTCATTTTGTCCTGAATGACTGTGCTGTCATGGGTTTCTGAGTGGAGACTACAGCAAAACACATAGCCAAAAATCAGACTAATATTTTGCAAGTTGTCCCTGTTGGAGCAGACTTATTTGGCCACTTTTGAACAGGGCGTCTCTTCTTTTGCTTCTTATTCGGCATTTGTCAGAAGTTAATTGACAAAGTAGCTTCTCTCCCGTTCCCTTCTCTACAGTCTCATGTTTAAGAGAACATCTCAGCAAGCACATGGCAAGTACCTGTGTTCACCCTTTTGGGGTATACTTTGATTTAGATATTTACAGAAAAATCACTGTTAATTCCACAGTAGCATGTAATATAACTGCAAGAAATTCCCTTTGCTTAGATGTTTAGTGGGTTTGCCTATCCAAAAATTCATTTTAAGTCATTAAGATTTTTAGATGTCTCTCTTGGTTATAAACTGTATCAAGAAGCCTTCCAAATTTAAAGTCCCCTATGGGCTTTTACAGTCTAGGGATGTTGCCAAAAAAGCCCTAAGTCTGCATCATTTATTTTGACTGCTTAAAAGGTAACCTTTTGGTATCGTGGCTCACTTTTTTCTTCCGCAAGGGTTGGGAACTGTCCACTGAATGTTGCACTGTGAAGCTGAGAGCGAGCTGCGCTCATTCTTACTTCTTCTCTGGCATCCTCTGTATCTAACAGGAATATTTGCTTATCTCAGTGTTTAAAACCAGATTAAAATCCTGGCCCAGCATGGCTAATAGTTCTGCTGCTCTTTAGTGCGCTCAGGATTGTACCCTTTTATTTCCAGAGATGTTAGATCAGGTGCAAAGCTTTTTTTGACAGCCTGGACTAGTTGGCAGATTTAAGAGCACCTCTTCTTCAGCCGACCTGGGAGGCACCTTTGCACTGCTGGGTAAATACAATGAGCTCTTTGATTGGAAAATTATCTTAATAAGCAGCATTTTGGTAAAACCTGTGGTTTGCGCTCTGAACACTGATTAATACAAATAAATCTTCATTACCTCTTACTTGACCTTACCTTCCTCTTTGGTAGGTTTTAATTTATTTTTTTTTTCAGGAGCAGCATTAAAGATTCAGCTGTTATTTAGAGTAATTCTTGTGCAATGTAAATCTAATAGACTTGATGCACAGCATTTTCTTTAGAATAAAAGCCAACTGCCTTTATTCAGCTTACACAATCCTTTCCTGAAAGAATCCTTTATACAGCTCATGGCATGTCAGCAGTAATCATGGACTGAGTGGTGGTGCATGCAAATCAGTCAGCAGCTGCTGTCTAATTGGGCTGGAGGAGTCGCATAATGAATTTGCCAGTAAGCAAGGGTAGATTATATTTAATGTTCATGATATTTCAG
>JAVHNF010071714.1:15539-28700 GCA_034783455.1 Micropsitta finschii
GCCTTGAACACTGCCAGGGATGGGGCAGCCACAGCTTCTCTGGGCACCCTGTGCCAGCGCCTCAGCACCCTCACAGAAAATATCTGTATTTATGCTTTTCTTTCCCCTTTTAAATTTAAAGCATCATTTGCACACTGCCTCACACAGGTTTTGCTGCAGCTGCATGGCACAGTGTGGCTGTGGCACCTTGGCTGCATGGCACACTGTGCACATGGAATTTCACACACTGCATGCTGCTTCATGCACTGTTCACCTGCTTTCTCGCATGTGGAAGGGCACTGCATGTCTGCAGGCAGCTCACGTTGTTCCCTGATGGGCAGCCTGCTTTGTGTGTGCTCTCTTGTATGTGGCTGCATGGTGGTTGCAGGCTTTTCTTTGTGTGCGGTTGGCACGTGTCCTTACACACCACTGCACGCTGTCCACATGCTCACAGTGTTTGCGCTGTGTGCCATGCCAAGTCCGTGCTTTCCTGCATTGCATCACATGCTATTCTTAGGTTTGCTTACATGCTACTTCCTTGTCACGCATGGCAGTTGCCGATTCAGTCCCATCCAGCCCTAAGGGACCCCAGTTTTCGGTGCTGCAGTAGAGTGGGCACCTGCACCCTTCCTAAACTATGTCTCAAAGAGCTATAAAGCAGACACAGCTCCCTTACACACTTCTGTTTGTGCGACTGGCTGAGTATTGCTGTGCTGGCAGCAAAGCCTGGGCTGCTGCACGTGTCCCAGCTCCAGCCCTTCCCTTTGCAGACACCTAGCAGCAGGTTAGCAGGCACAGCTTGACCCCAGGGGGTCATGCAGGGGAAGGAGTGACACAGTCCATGAAAAAAAAAAACCCAAACACTTAAGATTTGGGTTTTCCACAGATGTTTAAAACCCAGCCAGCCCTGGTTACAGAGCTACCTGCATGTCCCATAGGGTTTTCTGCTTGGCTGGCCCCTGTGTTTGATGGGTGTGATAACACCAACTCCCTCAATGGCTCAACAGGCAGGAATCCCACCTGGATGGTTTCCCTCCTGCCTTGCTGTTAATTTGAGCTGAGCTCGTTACAGGCTCTTTAAATCCCTGGTTTATGGCACTGCACATGAATGGCCCCAAACCTTTTGGCTGATGGCAGCTCCCGGCTGGCCCTGGCACAGGCTGCTTCCTCCTCCCCAGCTCAGGAACGCTGTTTCCTGCAGCAGTGCTGTGTTTCTTGCACTATTTTTGTCTGGTTTGGCTTGTGGTGCCAGCTGTGCCCATGGGCACTGGCTTTGCCAGATCCCGCCTAATGCTTGGGGTGCCAGGCTGGTGGGACCTTGGCTGGTTGTGCTGATGGTTGCAGTCTGCATGATTTATACTGGACCCAACCTGAATCAACTTAAGGTCTTTAACTCCCTTTGCAAACTGCAATGTGGGCCAAGGTTCCTGGCTGCTTTTCCCTCTGCTGCTGCAGGAGCTGCACACTCACTCGGGTTTTGTTTGGTTTTAGTTCTAGTTTCTATATAAAGAAGTTCCATTTTGCACTTGAAGCTTGGCTGGTGAAGCCACAGCAGCAGTCCCGAGGCTGCAACCAGCGTGAGCTCCCAGGCCTGTGGCATCCTTCTTAGCCAGCAGGGACAGAGGGACCCTCCCAAACTCACATATTTCATGTTTTGGCAGCTCTGCAGGTTGCAGGGAGCCATCCAGTGGAGTGGATCTATAAGGAGCTGCAGAGAGGGCATCTCCAGCAAGGAAGGGAAAGGTAATCCCAGGACAGAGGGAACAGACTGTTCAATGCAGGACAGCAAGCAGTGGGAGTTTTATGGTCTTTCTGTTCAAGTGGAAGCTTTTAAAGGACCTCTGGCTGTGCTTTGCTGTGATTCTGAGTAATATTTAATCTAATGGGCTCCTTATGCATTGTTTAGCTGCTTGTAGGGAGCTGTGTGTCCCTACCAAATAAGTTGTCTGGCTGCAACTCAGCACTTGGGCTTTGCTGAGCCCAGACGCTCTCAGAAGCTTTGAGGATACTGTGGATGCAGGGGAGCCATTGGGCAGATGTGCAGAAATGATACCAAGGGGGCAGAGTAGGATCCTGTGCTGCAGAGGGGTGAGCAGATGGAGGGGTTTCAAAACGCTGCTAGAGAAGTTTTTTCCTGAGAAAGAGGGGACAGACATACGCCATGGCCAACAATTAATTTGCAGACTGGTTCAAATGTGGTGAAGCATGGCAGGATGGAGCTGTGAAACGTGGCAGTTGTGCAGGTGAGGTGGCAGGACAGATGAACCCATCTCTGCTGCAGTCACATCCCTTCCTGTGTCTGCATCTCCTCCCAGCTGGCTCGGGTAGCATGCTGGAGACTTAGTGGCTCACAGTCTTACAGGGTCCAATCTGCACATGGGGCTGAGAAAGTAAAACCAACCAGGAGCAGCACAAATGTACAAAACCAGTCAAGTTTACTTCTAGCATTGTACCCAGCATATAAGTTACCCCTCTCCCAATAGAAGTCCTACACTTTTCCCAATCCCGTAGCAGTGCAGTTCAGTAGTCAATAGGCTTAGAGCCATTTCCCATCTTAGTGATGGAACCAATCTCTCAGCTTGTTGGATCCCGACGACAGATCCAGGCAGAAGAATGGAGCGGGCTGCTTTGATCAAAGACAAGAGGCAACAGTGCTCTGCTTCTTGGATCTCCCCATGGAGCTGCCCTGGCTTCTCTCAGAGAGGGGGCACCCCCCTGAACTTGCGGATGATGTTGGCCAGCCGCTTGGCCAGCCCGCCCCGGCTCGGCTCTTCCACATGAAATGTTCTGGTGAGCAGGTTGTAGAAGGAGCCGTAGCACACTGCCACCACGGTGCAGGTCAGGCAAATGACATTATAGGGCATGCTGAAGTCTGGCGTCGGCAAGTTCACCAGCAGTGGCTCTGTGTACAGGCGCACAAAATAGCTGGAGCCATCAGAGGAAGGAAACCTGGAGAGTGGAAGCAGGAAAGGGAGAGTCAGCCCACACAGGACTTCTGCTTTGTGCTCACCAGATGGGATGACAGCAGCCAGCAGCTTGCTGCTGCTGAGGTACAGCCCTGCTCCCCAGCACAGGTACACTCACAGTGAGGTGAAGAGCGGGCTCTCCTCCACATCTGTGTCCTTCATAGCAATGATGCTGGGCACCAGGGCACTAAGCACAGATGAACTAAGGAGACAGAGGACATGTTAGTGTCAGTGCTGTCAGCAAAGAGATGGCAAGAGTTCTTCCCTGTCCCCAGAGACCTGGGCAGCAAGTCCTACATAGGCCCAGAAGGGGACGAGGAGCTGGGGTATGTGTTACCTGACGTAAAAGCCATGATTGGGATCTGGTGGGTACTCTGTCCACTTCAATAAGGCTCTCTCAAACTGGATTGAGATCTTGGTGACAGAGTTGGCTGGCAGCTGGATTAGCATTTCCAAAAGGTGAGGCCGTCTCCGGTCCTGAGCTGGCTGGTAGTGGATGTAACCTAACCCCAAAGATATGTGTCAGTGGCACCAGGGAGACCTTGCTCCATTTTGCAGTGCCTGGACATCTCCCATGGGGTGGGAGCTCCTGCTTCCACTGTTCTGGGAAAGGTTTCCTGGGCAAGTGAAAATGAACAGCTCAAAAAACACATGTTAAAGCTATAAATCTGATGACCCATGAAAGTCTAAGGAAAGGTACAAATGCAAAATAAGACCTAGTCATCGGTTTTGAGTCTCCTTTACTACAAAAATCAATTCGCTTTTCTTTAGCCTGTTGTTGGATTACAAAACACAATCCATGAGCCTTTTATAAAACAGACTTAATAAAGTCTCATCTGCTGTGAGCGCTGAAGGGAAGGTTAGGGCAACATCGTATGATGTTTTGTTTCCCAGTCAGTTTCCCAGTGATCACTGAGGCCCAAGGGAGGGACTAAACCATCTCTGGAATGAGCCATTTGTGCCAAGGGAATCAATTGGGTGGCATGTGCTCCTGGGAGGGTTTACTTACTTGGCTTGTTTTCCTTCCCCTTCGTGATGATGGTCAGAGTGTGCACATAGAGTCGCAGATACCAGGGCACAGTCTCCAGCAGGATCACGGGGAAGGCCCGGTACGGGTGGGTGTTATAGATGAGGGTGCTGATCTCTCCAGTCTGCAGCCCGTACCCGCTCACATAGCGCTGAGCATGGAGTATGGGTATCGGCATTTCCGCTGCGAAGGAGGAAAGGAGATGGGAATGGGGGGCCATGCCAGGAGAGTTTTAGGCCTGAAGCCCTGAGCAGTGATGCGGGTGGAGGGAAGTTCTGGTCACTCACAGCTGTCTTCAGGACGCTTCCACTTGAACTGCACATTGAGGCTGCGAGAGGTATTAAAGAGTGAGGGGCTCAGTAGGTCATAGACAGCATAGGTTCTCTTGTCTCCCTGGACAGTAGCTTCGTATACAGATGTTGGAGCAGGGGTTACTTCCAGTAACTCCTTTTCCTATGAAAACAAGTGGACCATTAAAGGAAAAGTGCTCCTTGAAGGAACTGGCAGCACTGGGGCAAAGCCACTCCATCTGGCCCTGAGCTTCCCCGCTCAACAGCCAGCTCAAGTGGTCTTACTATACCCCCCCATTAATCCCCACTGCCCTGAGGGAGCCCCCTGGAGGGCTCTGGGTGGTCCCACCACGCTGGGTGGAGGATGTTTGAGCCACACAAAGTGGCTGATCTGAGGAAGCAGGGGGTGTTCTCTAGTCTGTACGCATTACCTTGTTCTTAGGGGAGATGTCAACGTAGACTTTGCTCTGCGATGCCAGAGGACATGCATCAGTAAGTGTGCGAGAGAACATCTTGAAGAGGGACCAGTCTGCAGGAAGCCAAGTCAGTGGCACGCAGAATGATGCGCTGCAGGATGGGGCACTAGAGGAGCGCAGCACAGAGCTGCCAAGCTTACCTTTCTTTCCTTGGCCACTAGAAAAGGTGTCAAAAACCACAGTGAGGGTCTGTCTGAGCTCCCAGGACACAGCCAGGCAGGAGGCATCCTGGACAAGAGAGAGATAGGTGGCTCTGATCACACCTTCCAAAGGGGCAGGAAACCAGGATGGCGCTGGAACTCCACCAGGATTTCAAGAATCCCGTCGGGACACAGGTAAAACCAGGGAAGCAGGGTAACAGTTGTGTTAGACACAGTGCTGAACACACCACAGGGGAGCTGGGCAAACCAGTGTGTCACCTTGTAGTGCCACAAGAAGGCTTTGTATTTTCTCTTGGGAGTGTTAAAGGAGGGAGCCCTGAGCCTTGTGCTTACCCTGCAGATGGGGCGGATGTGCACTGCCTGCGAGTGGTAGCTGCTGTGGAACAAGCGCTCTGCCTTCAGCAGCACAGCAAGCCCAGCCTGCAGGGAGAGAAGGAGAAACTCAGCCTAGGTCTGTCCTCTCCTTCCACTGACAGAAAAGCCCTGCTGAAACTTCCCAGTGCACACTCCTGGATCACTGGAGGGAGCCCTGCTCCATCAGGAGTCGCTCAATGAGGCAGCAGGACTTGCTGTTACCTTCGAGCCACACGGGAGCAGCTTCTTCCAAGGCGTGAGGTTCTCAGTGCAGACGACCTCCCGGGGCAGGACAGCGTATCGCAGCAGATCGTGATCTGTCCCTGGGCAGGGGGGTGGAGGGTCAACATGCTGGTACTGCTACAGGCATGAGAACAGATGCGGACCTCTTCCATCCCCGGTGAACCTCACAGCCCACTACCCTCTCTGTGTGCCCAAAATGCCATGAGCTCTATCAGGAATAGATCCCACTATGTTCAGAGTGATTTGGAAAGAACAGGGAAGGGTATATTCTAGCAGATTTTTTAATTCATGAGTCCTTAAATGCTCTAGTCCTGTTTCATATTTTTCAGACACAGACAAGGGCCTGGGAGCTTCTGCCACGTACTGCTTGTGGGTTTCCTCTGTTCATATCCAAGCCTCTCTTGTAGGGAGAGGAAATGCTTTCAGGAAGAGGTTGGAGGTTAACAAACCCTGTTGTACAGATCCAGACCTATTGCAGGACCTGTGGCTGGACTCCCTGCAATGGCACGGGACAGAACTAAAGCTAGAAGCAAGAGAGAGAGGGCAGTGCCCAGCTCACCATTGGCTAAGCCCAGAGGTTTGAAGGATGCTGTTGGAGTGACTGTGTTGGTTGCATCGATGAAGTTGAGAGAAGCACAGAATATTCCTGAGAGGATGTTACTCAGCTCTTTCCAGGCTTTGTCAACACTGTGTGAGAACAGATACCAGAGATTACTCAGCAGCTCAAATCCTTGGAACAATAAGCATGAAATTAGCAACATTCGATAAATACACCCGGGAGCTCACTCTGGTTTTCAGAAGCTGCAAGGAGCATGCAGGTAAAGGCTGCAGGTCATGTACTTTCTGGCTCTCTAGGTATTTTATTCTAATGCATGAGATCTGGGCAGCCCCTGGCAGGGCTTCAGCCAGTGGTGCAGCTGGTACATGGGGTGAGAGGCTGGGGGAGCAGGGAGCATGCGGGAGGTGACATATGGTGTATGGGGAAGGGGCTGCTGTCAAGTGACACCTTGGTACAGCTCCGAAGGCTGACAACCAGCAGACCCAGAACAGGCTATTTGTAGGCAGAAGAGAGCTCTGAGTCCACGGAGAGCTGCTGGGGCTGGAAGAGGGGCTGAGAGATAAGGGAGATGGTGGCAGGCATTGGATAGGAGTCAAAGGAAGTGAGTCACTAATGAGAGGTCAAGATATAACCCCGTCATGTTAACAGAACAAGAGGCTTGTCATCACAGAGCCCATAAGGGAGTTATTTGTTCCTTTAGTGAACAAGGGTTTGCCCTCAGCACCACACCCTGCCCCATGCACTGAGCTGGGGCTATATTCTGCTTTCTGTTAGAGCTGCTCGCAGGTTCTTTATTCCAGCAGACATTTGGCAACTCAGGGGCCTCCAGCACACACCCTGCCTGTCTGACATGAGAGGGAGACAGCTCCAAGGAGCGGTGGCTGCAGAGAGCACCCAGAGGGACAGACCCGTGGCTGGGATACCTACTCGGTGACGGTGGGCTGGAACCAGACCCAGAGCTCGGCACCGGCGGGTGCCTGGAGGGGCGGCTGCCCCCAGGCCTGGGTGCGCCAGAAGCCCTGGGTGAGGGCAAGGTGGAGCTCCCGCACGCCCAGCGCCGCCACCAGCTGCCCCAGCGCCTTCGGGAAGAGCCTGTAGTGAGAGACTGCAGCCAGCATCAGCCCCTGCCCAGCTCGTGGAATGGCTTGGGTTGGGAAGGGTGCTGCCCACCCATGGGCAGGGTCACCTCATCCCCCTGACGTCGCACCAGGGCCTAACCAAACATGGCATCACCCCTAATGTCCCCCCCCGGCTCACGTCATCAAGAGCAATGACGTCACTCGTGCTGATGTCACCGCAGCCCTCAGCTCCCCGCCATCGCCTCGCCCTGCCCCGCAACCTCACCCCGCCTCCGACGTCACTCAGCCCTCTGACGTCATCCCCATACGCGGTAACGTCACCTCCCTCAACAGCTCCGCCCCCGGGCCCCGCCCTACCCGCGCCCCGCGGCAGGTCGGCGTCCCACCGCGTGCGGAACTGGAAGGTGGCGGCCACGTCTCCGGCGGGCAGCGGGCTCAGCAGCAGCTCCTCCCGCAGCGCGTCCCGCCCGGGGCCCGCCGCCGCCGCCCGCCCGGGGCCCGCCGCCAGCAGCAGCAGCACCACCAGCGCCAGCATCCCTCCACCCAGCACCGCCGCCGACTTCCGCTTCCGGCCGCACGGCGACTTCCGGGGTTGCCAAGGAGACGCGGCGCTGTGATCCCGGTCTCGTCTCCTCCCGCACAGGGAGGGCCTGGCCACGGCTCGGGGTCTCCGGCCCGTGGTGGGGAGCGAAGCTGGGGCCTGCCCCGGCCCGCGGCGGGAGGGCAGCACCTGCGTGGCTGTGCCTGCCCCCGGCCCACGAGCGAGGGTGTTCCGTGGGGTGCTCCCTGCTCCTGCTTTTAGAACGGGAGCCGCAGAGGAAGCTCCAGTGCGGCCCGAGCTCGGGCGGTTCGCTGCAAGGCTTTGCCGTGTACGAGGGCTCTGCCACCACCGTGCCCGTACCCGGGTGACTTCCTCGTCTCAGCCCTCCCCGCCGCTGCCTGCTCTCACTTGCTCCTTGACTTCTCCGTTCCGGAGGGCAGTGCCTATCTCCGGGCACAGAGCCATCTGGAAGCACCCCGCTTCCACCAGCTTTGGAGCAGCCGGTGGAGCTCACGTCTTATTCCCGTCAGTCATTCCCGGATAACCGCAGTGCTGCAGCCGGTCTCACCGAGGGTGGGCTGTGCAGGAAGGAGTGGAGTAAGGTTTTGACTCCCTCCGGGAAGCAGCCGGGTTGAGGAGTGTTCCCTGGCTCCTCTCACTTATCTCCCAGGCTCTTTTCCTCGAGGGGGTGACCACGCTTGTGCTGATAAAGCCAGAGCAGGAACAGCACTTTCCTGGCCTGCAGCCACTGATAGCAGCAGCGGGCTTCTGGCCAGCTTTGTGCCTGGCTCCTCCTGACCTGTCCTGCAAGGAGCAAGTGTAGTGGGCTAAAAAGTGGCTTCATTTGATGGCTCTTCCTTTGTTCCTTCAGCCAGCACTGCTGCTGTCAGGCTGTGCTGGGGCAGCAGTGGCTGCTGCTGCTGTGTATCCTCCTGCTTGGCACCCTTTGCACACTGGATTGACACCACTCTCCCTTGTGCAGTCCCCACCTAACCCTCACCCTCAGTGCTGTTTTCTCCCAAGAACGCACACACCCACTGGTGGTTTAGACTGGAGTGTTATTTCTCTGTATGCCATTGTTAAATGCTTGTCTGGACAGGACCTTTGTCAGTAGGGTAGGGGGAGCTGGGATGCCAAGGGATGGCTTTCTGGGAATGGTGGGACTGTGGGTTGCTGAGCGTTTCAGGGGAGTGAAGCAGGGAGTGTTAGCAGCAAAGCCTGAAGAGTTAATTTTGGGAGCCTACAATACCCCTTGTTCCTTCTCCATTGGCTGCCAGGAGAACCTGCAGAGGGAGAGGAGGGGAAAGCCGTCTCGCCCCTCCTGCAGGGCAGCAGTCCAGTGAGGGGTTTACTGAGCGCCAGCAGCTTTCCTTCCTCTGGGCTGGCAGGTCCATACGAGGAGGCTGGGAGCAGGGCAGAGCTGGCTGCTAGCTTCTTGCTGCTGCCTGATCTTTGGGACTGTCCTCCTGTAGATCCTCCTCATCCGACTGCACCACAGGGGTCTCAGCCCCCTCCTCGCTGGTATCCAGGCTATTCAGATCCGTGGAGACAGAAGATGTAGAAGAAATGCGTGACTTGCTCTCGGCTGCGTTGGGCACTTGCAGGGTGATTTCCTCTGGGCACTGGCTGGCATCTGCCCCTGGAAGAGAGTGTGGTAAGAGAAAGAAAAATGCTTCTGGAGGCTTTCTGCTCCCTAAACTACATGGAGAGCCCCTTCAATACATGTCTTACTCCCTGGCATGATATACTTTCCTGGCTGCTCCCTATGTGGCTGCTGTAGCTGTTCCCCATCTCACACCCCCAGCCCGGCCCTGGGTAGTGCTGCACATTCCTTCCTTGTTTTTGGCAATGGAGCCTTTTCCATCTCCTGTGAAACACAGCTTGGAGCCATGCTGTGTGAAGCCACTGGCTGCAGCAGGCAAGGGGATGTTCCAAGGGGATGCAGCTTGTGCGTGTGTGGAGGAAGATGCTGCACCCTGCAGAACCTGAGCCCAGCTCCCTGGGGTCTGGTTGGGAGGTGGAGGGATCGTGCAGCCTTTTTGCTTGGTGCAGGGAGCTCTGCAGTCTGGAGGGGATCAGGGAAATCATGACAAGACATTGGCTGCTCCAGAGGAGCTTCAGGACAAGAGAACTTGCCCCACAAACTCTGGGAAGTGCCTGGGCTCTCCTGTCTTCTCCACCATAAGGTATTTAAAGGGGGTCTGTATCTCTGGGCTGTGGAGGCAGATACTGACATGGACCAGCCCAGCCTGAGGTCCCTCCAGTCTCACAGACGCCAGCACCAAGTGTCTGCATGAGTGTGTGTGTATCTGCACGCAGGGTGGCCAGGGCTGAGGAGCAAGCTGATGTGGGCAGTGGAAAGGCTCCCAGCCTGGCCCACAGAAGGCTCGGGACTGCACATACCTGGCAGGGGCCCAGCAACACTGCTCTCCTCTGTGCCACAGCCCAGAAACACATCCATGGTGTCCTGGTCTGACAGGTCCATCATATCCATCTGCTCCAGCATGTCCACATTCACCTCCATGGAGGAAATGCTGCCTAAGGGGGCTGCAGAGACAGAGACAGCAAAAAGGTGAGTGCTAGTGCCAGGCAAAGGGCTCCATGAGTCCTGTGAATGTAGGACCCTCAGGAGGGAGGCCAGCCTTGCCCTGGGAAACTGAATCCTATTTGCTGGCAAGGGGCCCCCAGGAAAACCACGTTTCCTTACCACATTGCTTTGGAATCGCCTCCTGTCTCACTGCAGTCCTTGTCCCTGCCTCAAACTGCTGTCTGGAGGCGCCTGTCTCAAGCCAGTGACTATGCAGGGCGCCAGCCTGGGTACCCAAGTGCAGTGACTTCAGTTAAGCGGTGTGAGTAATGCACAGCACACCCACAGGCAGCCTGTGTGGTCCTGTCTCAGTGCAGGACATGCGTGTCCCCAGCTGCCTTTAGACTGGGGACGCCCCACCAATCTCTATCACCTGTGTCACTGTTCCCTGAAACACCCCTTGCCCTGTGCTGGTGCCTACAGCACTTACGTCTCCGATGCTCTATCTGCAGGTGAGACATAGGGAAGAAGAAATCCACATCATGCTGGAAAACCTCCTCAAAGAACTTCTGTCGGTCCCGTAGTTTCAACTGCTGCTGCTGCATCTGCTCAGTGTCCAGGCCCCGCTGTGCCTGCTCCATGTTGGCTGGGGAGAAAGGTGAGAAGGGTTGGATCAGGCAGGGCTGTCCAAGCCCTTCTGCCTGGCCCAAGTCATGCAGTATGGCCAGAATGGAGGGTAGGTGAGTCCCTTCTGTTCAGCTTTAGCAGCGCACATTGATTTAGTCACCATGAATAGCTGTTACACGGTGGACTGGCAGCATCACCAGCACTTGCTGTGCTGAAGCCTCAGATCGCACTTCTGAAATGCAGAGCAGCCAGAAGTGGGGAGCTCATATGCTGTGTTCACAGCTGCTGAAGTGAGTTATCAAGGGGGCAAAGGGTGTTGTTAGGAGATCAGCCATGTTTTGCACATGTTCAAGTTTCAGTTGCCTTGCTATAAAACAGAGGGATGTCTGTGAACGCTAACAAGCTGAGGAAACTCCCAAGGACAAACTGGCATTAGTGCTCCAAGGCTTTCTGGGATGTATTAAGGAATAAAAGGCATCAACAACCCTGTCACCCCACACACGCACACCCCTGCCACCACCATCACTATAAATACAGCCGCACCCACGCTCGCAGGCTCCTTATTCACATCCCCGCCCGCACAGCCAGCTTGGCTTCTGCCTCTACAAACATTTTCATTCCTGTAATTCCTCCTGCAGTTCAATGCCGGTGCCTGTGGCCCAGCTCACACCAGCAGGAATGATGTGCACCCTTGGGCTGTTGCTGCATCCCTGGGCATCGTACCTCCCTTTCAGGTTGGGTACCCATGACAGTGAGGACCCAAATGGTCCAGAGCCGGTGGTACCGGCTGTTCCCAGGCTGGTGTTTGACCTCAGCCATTCCAGGTTTCCTCTCTGCCGCTCTTGGCCTAGCGGCACAAGGAAAATGTGATTAGTGGAGCAGGCAGTGCAGTAACCAAGGAAACCAAACAAACATCCTCTGCTTTGCCTGAGTATGGCCCAAACCCTCTGCTCCTCCAAGCCGGAGCAGCATCTCCACCCTGTCTGGCAGGAGTGGGGTGAAGACATCAGGAGGGCTGCCTGTCAGCAGTGTGTAGCAGCACAGGACCCAAATGGGAGCGAGCTGGTGAGCTGTCCTGGAGAACAATGTCATGTCTTGCTGAGAGCCCTCCCCACAGCTCCTTCTCACCCTGTTTCTGGGCCATCCTTCAGGTAAACCCCACTGTCTGCAGGCATCTGCCCTTGAAGGCCAGGTTGTGCCTGCAGCACAGCACAGAATGTACCATGAGTCAGGGTCAGTCACCATGTGTTTTCTGGAAGAGGCTCTGGTCCTCTTCTGGCTGCTCAGCGTCTTCCTGCGATGCCCAGGGCAGCAATCTGGGCTGCCTGAAGGGGCCTTTGCCTTGGCATGTCTGACCTAAGCACTGGGTGCCTGCTCTGGTGCAGAGACTCAGTGTGCTGTGCAGCACCCAGGCTGATGGCTGCAGTGAGGGACACGCCGTGCGGGGAAGCTTTCCTAACAAGGCTGACCAGCGGCTGCAGCCCAGTGCCACTGGAGTACAGCAAAAAACTGAAGCAATGGTTTTGATCCTCTCTCAACATCTTTGAGCCCGTCCATGTGTTGTGCCTTCTGCTGAAATCCTCTACACATGCTGTTCTTGACTGATCTTGAAATGCAGCTGGACCAGGGGTGAATTCACAATATTCCCTTCCTCCAAATTACCTCTTCAACTGCATTTTCCTACAGTGCATTGAAAAATCCCTCAGCTGAGCTCCCCAACCTCAAAAGAGGTGTAGAAACCACCTCTCCATGCTTCATTTATTCAGGAAGAATATTGAGTTGCCCCTTGTTTTGAGGGCTTTGAAGGAAAGACCTCTCGATGGTATGTGGCTGAGAGGAGAAGGATCTTCTTACAGGACAGCAGAGATACAGTGGGAGAAACAGAGGCAGCTTGGACATGCCTTGGAAGGGATCAGCACAAGGGAAGGGCTGTTTGCACCCCAGAAAGAATGGGAGGACAGAGCCTTCTATGTTTTGCTTTCTGACATCTCTCTCTGTGCATGATGAATAGCTGCTCAGGGAAAAGAAATGAAATTCTCCTATAAGCACCTGATTCTAGCAGCTGAAGCTTTGAAGGAGGAAGACTAAGTCTTAAAGCCAGACTTGAGAAGGAAGAACACAAGACACTGGGGCAGCCCAAAGAACAGTGCAGCAGGCATGGGTAAGGCTTGCAGTGGTCTCTGACCATGAGATACTTGGTAAAGTGATGTGCATCCTCTATTTGACAATGTTTTGGAGAGAAAGTTGGGTAAAGTTCCTGGGAAACAGGAGAGGTGCCTGAGGATTGGAAGATGGCAAATGTCACGCCAGTCTATAAGAAGGGCAAGAAGGA
>JAVHNF010071719.1:14727-29511 GCA_034783455.1 Micropsitta finschii
AAGACAATTCAGACCATCACTGCACACCTGCCTCTGGCATCCTTCACCTCCTCCTGCTACACTGGAAAGCGCAAACATCCTCTTCTTTTCCCACCTCTTTCCATATTTAGGCTGCCAAATTGTCTTTGTCTCAGGGAAATGAATTTTGGACAGATATTTTTGAGAGCTTAATAATTCAATGTCTTGAGATATTCCCCTTCAGAGACAGTCCTAGTATTAAAGATCATGCAAGCAAATTGCACATGCACTTGGGAACACAAACCAATGTGTTAAGGCTACATCAAATGCTTTAATAATATTTTAAAGTCGAAAGTGAACAAAGTGACTGCCAACAGCTCACATGGCAGTCTCCTGAAAGACCTGTTGAAACCAATGAGAACTTTTCTGTGGGGATCTGTGGGGTTTGTGTGTTTGCTTTTGGGATTTGATCAGTGATGTTTGAACTGAGAAGCAGAGCTTTTTGAGCTTCATGAATAGGGTTAAGTTCCATTTGAGACACCTAATAATGCCAGAAGATCTATTGTGGTGTAGTCCAAACTTCTAACAGTCAACTAAACTGGTTCTTACCTAGGATTTTTGTTAAAGCATCCTATAAGGATGTTTCTGAAACATAATTCAATTTGAACAAAGATTGTAAAGGGGGATTTAATGTATAAACTCTGAAGATGTTGTCCCCCAATTTGACATCTGCCCCATCACTGAGAAGGATTACCCAATGGGCAGACTTTCTGCAGGCTGCATACTTCACAAAGTTTCTGCATGAGTCTTTGAGAAAGCCAGCATCAGAAGTAAATGGTTTTCATGTCCCTCCCTTTCATCTGTTCACTGAGGTTCTCAACAGGAGGTCTATTTATCATTAATCTGATTTTTTTCTGTGATATTTTTGTGGTAGATAACTAACCCTCTTCCTTCCCCACCCCTCGCAATCCCTTGATAACCAACTTACCTAGTGGCAGAACAATGAAGAAAGGTAGCCAGCACAAGATAAACATGCCAACCACAATTCCCAACGTCTTGGCTGCCTTCTTTTCTCTAGAGAATTTAAAAAGTTTGAAGGCTACAGAGTTCCTGGGGTTGTGACCCTTGGGTTTGGTGCTGTTTAAAGTGTCCTCATGAATGTTCCTGTAATGAATCCGTAAAGTCAGCTCCTTGGAGTTGGACATTTCTTTCATAACCCCAGCTTCCAGGTTTTTAGTAGTCCTTTTTGCCACTATGTAGACCCGACAGTACATCACAAGGATGACGATTAAAGGAATGTAAAATGACCCCAAGGAAGAAAACAAAGCATAGAATGGTTCTTCAGTGATACGGCACTCTTTGTCGTCCTTGGGTGCTGGTTCTTTCCAGCCCAAAAGAGGCCCAATAGAAATCACCATGGAAAGGACCCAGACACCTATGAGAGCTAAAATTGCCCTTCTTCTTGTCACCAAAGTTGGATATTGGAGAGAATAACGTACCCCTATATATCTATCTATAGAAATTGCACATAGACTTAAAATAGAAGCTGTACAGCATAGCACATCGACTGCTGCCCAGATATCACAAAATATCCTCCCCAAAACCCAGTAGCCAAGGATTTCCAGTGTAGCAGAGAATGGAAGGACAGTAAAACTCAGCAACAGATCTGCTATTGCGAGGTTAATTATGAAATAGTTTGTAGGAATTCTTAAATGTCTATTGCAAGCAACAGAGAGAATGACGAGGATATTACCTACAATAGCGAAGAGTATAAAGGCACCGAGGATAAGCCCCACAATTATTGCCCTATTGACATCCAAGGTAGGTGAATCCAGGTTGCTTGCTGTCTCATTGAAGTTGTTTGCAGAAAGATTGCCAGTATTCAGTGCAGACCCTTTCAAATATCCAGGTATCGATGAATTGGATTTATTGCCAAGGTAGGTATTCATCTTAAAAATCATGCTCCATAGCAAGTTATGATTGGATCCCTTGCACAACACACAGATGATTTGAGCTCGGTTGGAAGTTATCTCTCTACCCAAGAAGTTGCTGCAGAGCCCCGGCCAGATCTAGTTTGAGAACTCATCTCCCCAGCTGCCAGCTATAAGCATGTAAAACTTGCACAGCGTGAAGTCCTCTGCAGCCCGTCAGAAATAATAGGCTGTTCAAACTTGCTTAATTTCTCCTATGAACTCGTTTGAACAGAAATTAGCAGGCACAAGTCTTGGCTGGAGCTCCAAAGTAGCTTTTTCAGTCATGACGTCCCTGAAATAAAGGAGAGATTTACTGATTCCCCTTGCGCATTCGTGGTGCTGTTGGAAGGATGCCTCTGCCGTGCTGCTGTGACAGGCGTCTCCAGGAAGGGTTTGTCAGCATTTAGGCAGCTCTGCATGAACTGGCTGCCTGTGCTCACACTGCATGTGCTGGTGACATCACTGCGGCCGGCCCCGTCACGGCGCTAGAGGGCAATGCAATTCAAGTTAAAACTTCCACATCAGCGTCTGAAAGCTAAACAAATGGAACGCATCAATTTTAGTTAAAGCATTTGCCACATAAATCTGGATCGAAAGCCTTTTAAAACCAAGTTTCATTATCTGAGAGAAAATATACTCGGTGGGATGTGGTGGAAAAAGCAATTTCAGTACAAAATGATGTAACGCCCTTTGCCTTTTGCTTGAAAAGAAAATGTGTTTATTTTGTAATCGAAGTGAATCACATGCCATTTTAGAGAATTAATCATCTCCCACCTTCTAAGAACAAATAGGTAGGTTCCAAAAATCCCTAGTTTCCTTGCAGATTCAGTGTTTAATAATGACATAAACCCACATGGAATAGTTTGTTTCTAATTGTAAACTTTCTGTTCATAAAGAAAAAGTAACAGGTGATCAAAATCCCTATTCAGATCTTTATGTGTGTTCTCTGAGCCTGTATACCCGGCACATCTGTGGCTTCATCTCTTCTTTTCTACCTAGATAACTTTTTCTAAGCCTAACCTTGAACAGAGCTGAGCACCTTTACCCACAGCCAAAGTGAAGGTAGTGAAAAATGTTTAGTAATCTTCTCAAGGTATTCTTCATGCTTAAGTATCTTTGTATATCTTTGCTAAAGGCTGTGAGATAACTGAGACTGTTGTTAACCCACTGTAGCTCTGGGAACAGCTATCCTCTTGCAGCGTCCCATAAAGGAAAAAATAAGTGACAACTGATTTGTTTTTTAGATTTTAGATGTTTCAGCCTTTTAATGTTGAAGGCAGTGGTGTCTTGGCGTCTTCATTTTGTGTGGCTGTGGATCACTACGTGTGAGAGAAATCTCTGATCTTTATAGCTCGGTGCCATTTAAAACACAAAGTGAAAGATTAGCTGAACATATAACTGCCAAAATACTGTTCTCAACTTTCTGACATCTGACTATGTCCTACAGCTGTTGCCTGCAGTATGTGGGTTACTGTATATTGATTTTCCTGTTACAAAATGTACTGTGTTTAAAATAAAAGGTTCCTTTTTAATGATGCAGCTATAGCTGAGAGTTGCAGCTCAGGACTGGGTTTAAGGACAAACCACATAAACAAAAGCTCTGGTTGAATTTTATTTGAGGAGTGTATGGCAGATGTTTGTATAGCCCTTCCCAACCACAGGGACTACAGTAAAGCACTACCCTTCAAAAACCTTTCTTTGAAACATTTACAAGAATGACATGCGAAAATGTAATGGAGTCACTGAAGGGAAGGGGACCAAACGCTCAATTTATGAGCTTAGCCTCAGCTTTTCTGCCTCTGCTCTCTCGAAGGCAGAGCTCTCATGGCTAATAAAAGCAGTGAGCAGCCTTTGACTCTGGACATGCATCCTTCACACTGACCATTCACTCCAGATAATCACTCTCAGTTTTGTTTTCAATTTCTTATTTTCTCTCTCTGCCTTGTCTGTTTAAAGTGTGAATTCCTTAGGCTGGGGACTCTCTCCTGTTGTGAGGATGCAGACACAGTGTGACTACAGCTGTGTGGGTATCCAGGGCATTTGTCTCAGTATCACTCTCAATTGTGGTGAAGCAGAGGACAGCAGGAATAGCTGCCTGCCTGGGCATCCTGGTTGGATTGCATAGCCTATAGTGAGCCTGCATCTTCCCACTCCTGGTGCTTGAGCTAAATTGATTACAGCTAGTTTGATTAAATCATTAGGTGCAGATATAACAGTGTTTCAGCCTTCAGCATGTAATAAAATATGATCACTGCAAAATGTGGAGGGATTGGGTAAGAAAAGATCAGTGAGGAATTAAACTGATCTACTGCAGTTTTTTAGCTGGCAACACATGTGACATGTCCAGCCTGCAAAGAGTAAGAGTGGCCTATAACTCCTCCTGGCTTTGGCCACACTACATTACGATTCTCTAGCCCCCACCCGGAACCAGATCTTTCAATAGCCTTTCAATGGCCACTTCAGGAGTCAGCTGGTTTCAGCTCAATGGCAAGGTCCAGGACACCGTGCCAACAGAAGTGGCAGGATTCTAACTGGTACTGGTCGGACTAAAACACAGGTTTCTTTGCTCAGTATCTTTTGCTGGCAGGATTACTGGCACCAGTTTTTGCCCTTACTGATGCTGCTTTCTGTGTCCCTCTAGATTAACAGCAGACAGAAAAGTCCTTTTCTAGGGGACAAAGAGAAAGACAAAACTACTGGTCATCTCTTAAAGCCCCTACTGAGAATCTGATGTGTTTTCACATCTCTGTTTACCAGCCTGGGTAATAACATACTGGCTGAATAGTCATGAGGCTCAGTTGATTAATGTTCACAAATTGCTTTGAGTGGCAAGTACTATAAGAAAGCAGAGTGTGTTGAAACCCAGACATGAACATTAACCATTTACCTACCTTTGGATGAATGACACGATAAGTGCCATAAAAAGTAGGCTACTTTTCCTGCCAAGTTCAAGGTAGCACTTCAAGGCAGCACAACTGAAAACATCTGATCAGAGAAGTGCAGGCAGTATTCAGTGCAGAGCTGCTTTCATTCAGATGAATCATAGTTTTCAGTGAAAAAGTAAATTGAATGGCCTGGAGGTTCTACTCAGTAGTATTTCGATAACCATGTACTGCAAGACAGGATGCCCTTTAGCTAGTCAATGTACTTCTGCTGAGAGGTTGCTGAAGCAGCAAAAGACTGGCTGCAGAACATACATTTGAGGAAACACAAAGAACATCTTTATGTGTTCTTAGACTAATTCAAAATCTGAACTTTTAAAAGGTATTTTGTTGTAGCAGACAAATGCTGCAGAAGGAGTCCTGTTGTCATGGCTCAGTTTTGTAAAGAGCTGCGTTCCTTGTATTCTGCTTTTACAAAGTGATGTTAAAAATATGTACCGACATTTTGATCAGATTCCAACAGAAACAGCAGAGGCACTTCCAGAGCACTTTTCCAACACCGGTGAGTAACAATACAGCCTGCTCCTCGTTGGGGATGGGGGTACTGGTAGAGAATTTAAATAAGTATGTCTGTATATAGTTTTATGTAATTCCTCTTAATGCTTTGATTTAACTAGAAACCCTGATAACTCACAGAAATAAGTAAACAGATATGAGTGAAGAAAAAACAAGGCTATAATGCTTAGCTCATTCACTCTGAGCTGAACAGAATTGTGAACATGCTATCATATTTGAGACAGGTCATACCAGCACATACCAGAAAGCCTTCCTGTCATGAAAGAAATATGAAAAGCAAGAAGCAATGAGGAGGGCACTGGATGTAGCTGTAGAAATAATTCTATCTCTGATACTAAAACATTCCCAGAAGCTGGACTGAGAAGGTGCAAGATTGCAAATATTTGTAATTTCAAATATTATTTTTTTCCCTGCAGAGATTCAGTGTTTGTCATTTTTATGGAAATAGAATTATAGAGCATTTTCTGAGTAAAATGTTATCAATTAACTAAAATACAGTGCTCTCTATGTTTCTTAAATCATTTTTCCAGATTTGTGGGCCCATTTCCCACACTAAACCATGCTTTTTTTTCTCACAATATTTTAGCATTTCTGCTAGAGCAGAGTGTGCTGAAGACTCCCACAATTAGCATCTGATAACTGATATAGGCCCCCCCTCAGAAACAGATGCCATGAGGATGATGTCAGTTCAGCCTATTTGGGCAGAGACTATGTATTTAGGTCTGGTAAAAAATACCAATATTTGGAAGTCTAGAAAAAGTACATCCTTGCCTTAAAAAAAGAGAAAATAACACAGCCTCTCTCTTCCGCAGCAGCAGCAGGAATAAGAGC
The DNA here is from genome assembly GCA_034783455.1 of Micropsitta finschii. Classification (NCBI taxonomy): domain Eukaryota; kingdom Metazoa; phylum Chordata; class Aves; order Psittaciformes; family Psittacidae; genus Micropsitta; species Micropsitta finschii. The sequence goes on from JAVHNF010071719.1 coordinate 20,948, forward strand.
ATGTCTCTGTGTGTAGTTTTCAGCTTAAAAGTGCTTGGGAAGCTGATGGAGCCACTTAATGCTGTCAGTCTTGACAAAAATGTCACTGAGCAATTGGAACAAAAAAAAAAAAAGAGACATGCCAATGTGGAATTCACAGCACTGCAAATTGCATCCTCCCTTAAGGCAAACGTCAGTGCTACAGGTGTCAGTTTTGGGGGATGCTGCTCTTTTAATGCAAACTGCCCTTTATCAGAAACTGTGGGGACAGTCTGGTGTACGTGTTGCCCTCAGGCTCACCTTAGCATCATCCCACGAACGAGCTGGAGGGAGGAGCTTAAGACAGACAGTTTTGTGTCTTCTGCTCTGAGACTTTTACCTGTCTTCCGTGAAGGACACATTTTGCAGCTGTGCACTGTGCTAAACAGACCCACGTACAGCAAAGCCTTGGGAGGACCTGCTAATGTCAGCAGACTCCAGGATCTTTTTCTTTCTGTGTGTGTCACATAGTATCACCGTAGCATCCAGGAAGTACAGGTGACTGCAAGCAGTTTCATCTTTCTCAAAACAAGAGAAAACAAGAGTAACAAAGTGCTGCATCAGAGCATCTCTGCCTTTTCTCCATGCTTTATTTAAACTATGCATTTTACCATTTATCGCTTCCATTATTGATCACAAGGTCCGTGACCACCATTTGCTCTCTTTTGCACCTTCCCTCTGCTCCCTGGAGCTGGGGAGAGAGGGCAGAGTGCTGCTATTCAGAAGACAGTATCTTACCATCTTCCTGAGGTTCCAGTAGCAGCTCTAGCCTGCACACTCTCCTGCTACAAAAGCAAAGCAACACATAGCCAGTAGCACTAGTGGACAGCTAGTAATGAGCTCCTTCAGGCATCTTGAACTAGGTCATTAGGTTGATGAGCTTAAAAAAGAAAACCCTCAATACTTCTCCCTGCTCCAAGGTAACATTATTGGCATCTTCCCAGGAGAAGACTAAAACTGCTGGAGAAGGAACTGTCACAGAGTTAGATAAATATCAGATAAATGTCACCAGACGATAAGGAAAAAAGTGAGAACCTGTGAAGTTCTGAATTTCTTTGCTGTCTGCTGGCAGGCTGGTGTACAGGATATAATTTTCTTATTATTTATGACCCTCTTATCAGTTCATACAGAAAACTTTCTTCTTGTGGCTGCACTGGGACTATCTGTGAAACAAAACACATGGTTGTCTCCTGTAACAGCCCCTGTTGCCAAAAGAACCCAACTAACCCAGAATGCTTCTACACTCATGTGATTCTCTTATTAATTTTACATCTCTTAAGTGTTTCCACCTACTGGCATTGAATGAACACTAGCAGATTTCCAGGAGCATAAAAAGAAATTCCTGTGGTGGAGGAAAACTTCATTTTATTGAGTCTTTTCTGTCTTTTTCCAGGCAGTCACACTTTATTGGAACTGTTCTGCAAGGCTCTGAGCACTGCCACCTCTCAGTAAGTCCTACTGGTGAGCAGGAGGACTTGTAGGATGCTGGCCCTGGCTTCCTAGGTAATGGAGTTGAATTGGGGTGGCGAGGCAGAAGGGGATATCAGGCTCTCCTGAAAGTATCCTTACCTTTCCTGTGCATTTAATAGAAGTCATAACTTGACTCTTTTAGAATAAAATTACAATGGAATGAACCTAATGTTTTAATCTCCATATTATAGTCAGCTCTAGATCATAAAAACTAATGTTAGTACACATTGCAGTCTTTTTTAAAGAAGGCACATGTCTGGATTTATTTATTTACATTAAATAGATCAGTCTTCATTTAAAATACTTAAGGTGACATTAAAAGGAAAGTAATTAAATGTTGAAATAAGAAAAACATTTTAAACACAGCACATAACTCATGTTACTCACTGTCATAAAATAACATTGGGCCAAGAGCTGTGCAAGCTTGGAAAGAGAGAAGACATTTCTGTGGCTAACGAAACAACTGCTGATGAATGAGCTAAGATGGCTGCGGTTTTATAAATCTCTATGACTTAAGAAATAAACTGGAAGGAAAATTCAGTCTGGATAGTACCTTCCTCATGCTGGCACATTATGTCATAAGTAATTAGTCTCATTTCTGTGCCTACTTTTGAGCCATTTCTTCATTCGAATCATCAGGTGCTGAGCTGACAGTAATATTTTTAAGAGAACAGAAATGTGGCTAGGAAAGAGATTTTCCAAAGATATCCAGGCTGGCTCAGTGCTGTAGTTGCACTGGGTGGGAATTGTGCTGTCTTGGTATTTTTGACCTTTGCCTTTAAGCACCAGAATACCTCAGAAATATACTGGCCCTTAGAAACTTCTGAAAACTTCCTTACTGCTCTGTGCACGAGAGCCAGGATTACTCCTGAGCCTGATGATAGTCCGTCCTTGGATTTTAAATATCCAGATGGTTTGTTCTGCCTCTACTGGATCATAGAAATTTGGGTTCTGAAGTAGTGGAGCATTTGAAATCTACACTTGAATTTTACAGGTTGGGACACTTCTGTGAAAGAGCAGTATTTCCTCTTTAAAAAAATAACATTAACTTATTGTTCCTCTCTCTCCCTTCGATTAAGTTCTGATTGTGGTATCACATTACTTCATTACATCTTTATCATATTCAGAATTTGCTGTTGTAGCATAAATATTGTGTTTGCCAGTAAGCAGATGAGGACTCACTGCTGATAAACATCTTGCAGGGGTGATGTACCAACCCATTCTGATACTTTACCTTGATGAAAATGCTTGGGAGAGTCAGTGACTGAATTTTATGTGTGCAGTAATATGCACTTTAAAACACGGACCCTAGATCTTCAGTTAAAGAAATCGATGTCAATTTATTAACTACTTTGATCTGTTTCTTTTCATAAATCAGAACTCCAGGATATCTGTATTCGAATAAAGCCATTTTTTTATTCTTTAAGTATTTTGTACTTCCAGTTTTGTTAAAATATGGGTCTCTGAGAAAAGGAAGCAAGTCTGGGCTTCTGTCTTACTGATTCCCTGCTCCAGCTAAAAATCCTAGAGGAGCTGGAAACTTGTATTTCTTGTCCATATCTCAATAATTCTGCAGTCTTTCCTTTGCTGAGCTCGTTGCAGTAAAAATAATGATTTATCATTCACCAAAGAAGCTTTCTGTCCATTTGCAATCCTTCTCCAAGCAATTCTGGTTTTAGAGATGAGTGTAAGAGGAGAAATGAATTAATTTTACAGTATTACACAGTGCATCAGGGACAGCGGAGCACTCAGTAGCAAGAACACATCCTTACTGTGGAACTCTGAGAACTTCAAAGAAAAGAATTAGAGTCTGGCCTGTATTTTTGTTAAAAAGAACACTGAATTTGGATTAATGATAAATATTCATGAATCTGCTGCTTTCCCCGTATTTTGTTCTTGTGAGAAGCCATAAAAATCTATAACCACTATTTCTCCAGAGAAAAATTAGGCGGAAGAAAATATCAGTTTCTTGTCTTTTTCATGTCAAGATTGGGAATAATTGTACCTACTATTAAAGCAACTGGGAAAGGCATAATTCTATTGAATTCTAACTAAGTGTGCATTAGATGTAAAAGTGAACCACATTGTGTATTGTCTAGTAGTTAATGGTAGTGTAAGAGAACAATGAGAAGAGTTTTACTTTGTTGAACTTAAATAATCTCTGCTGCTTTCATATTCCTGTGGTTTAACAGGGAGGTCTGGCTGCTGCTTATCCACATATGTCCCATGGCAGTGCAAATCAGAAGAGTTCAGATGGTTTTAGAATCATTGCATAAAAGGGTTCAAGACAGGAAAATCACTTGATCCCTTCATATTGCAAAGGAGAGAAAGAAGAAAATCCACAAACCACCTTTGCAGGTCTCACTTTGATTATTTGACTACTATGACAGGTGCCCAAGCAGTCTAAATGTTTATTATGAATTGCACAGGTATGTTGTGCCTACCAGTGCATTGCTCAGATTTGTAATACATAATTTGGAGTCAGAAGCATTCACCATTGCATAGAGTAATAATGCTCTAAAATCCTTTTTAGTATCAGCAACTAAAACAAGGCAGCAACAAGAAAAACTCTCCAATAGGAGAAAAATCATCTGCTCACTATGAATAAGCACAAACAGTGCTCCAGTTGCAAGCTCTGGCTAACACCACTAGGCAGGAAAGCGGGCAACCTGACCCTGTGGCGCAGACTCAGTGATATCTCACAGTGGGGCAGTTGCCTGAAGCATTCTAGTGCCAAATGCAGATTGTACAGCAGGACAGGGAAGGAAAGCTGATGGAATTCAAGCTATCAAGAACTTTATAGTCTGTAACCAGTCCCTTGACTATAACCTGGAGGTTTACTGGCAGCATAAAGCTCAGTGTAAAGGAGATTGCATAGTTCAATAGCACTCTAGATTCCTCACCATACTTATAAGCTTATAAGCTTATCAGTAGCTTATTAAATACAGCTATCAATTTGTGATTTTCTTACACAAACAATCTAGCTGCAACACCAGACAACAAGATAAGGGCCTTTTCCTGAAAATGCCTATAACCTCACGAATAGCTGCTCTTAGGTTCACTTACCAAAACCAAAGCACTGTGGTGCTACAGAATGCAGCTGCTTCAAGCTATTGTTTAACTGAGATAACAAGTAGGATTTTGATGGAATTCACTTTTTTTTTTATATGCTCATTGCAAGAGTTATTCTTGAAAGTGTCTGGAGTCACTGTGAGTCAGAAATAAAAGTGAGCTAACGGCAGCAGTTTTGTCCCATCAGGTCAAAACTTAGTTTCAGACAGTTTTTGCAAGATCATTGTACAAGCTGCCCCTCACCAGCATTGGGCAATGCAATATCCACCTCCAGTTATAAATACCTGTCCTGGAGAACATCTCATTATCTTGCTAGTGTTTGGTGTAAAGAACTAAGTGATGAAGGAGATCTGTGAGTAATTGTGTCCAGGGAAAGATCAGAGAAATACATGAGAGCTCTCAGTAACTGCATAAATCTGTCAGAAGAATGTGGAGGGACACACCCTGGGAGTATTTTGTAAAAGCTGAATGCACTGATGGGTATTGGTACATTGCAGTATATGAAAAGCACTGGGCACTTGATAACATCCTCAGAAATTTGCGTTTTGAGATATTGCCAATGATTTCTTGTCCCTGGGTTTTCTAATTATATAAAATACATGTTTCAAACAAATAGAAAATGATACTTCAGAAATAATCTGTTGATGAGCTGATATATGGGTGCTGTTTGGATAATTTGTGTCCCTACCAGGGATTGCTTCAGCAGACTTTGTGCATTCCAAGTCTATTACTCAGGTTAATATTTGTTGTAATTAAGAATGACATTCTTGACTCCAGCACCATCTGTATCCATTAGAAAAAACAGTTCAATAAGGCGTCAACTAGCTTACAAGTTAGTGATGCCAAATGAAGTCATTAGACTTGTCAGTCAGTCTGGCACCACTCTTCTGATTAGCAACTTTCCTTTTTTGGGTAGGAATCATCCAACACCTCTGTGCCTTAAGCAGATATAATTGTATCCAGAAACTGCTCCAACAGTAGTTGATTAAAAAATAACTCACCTTTAAGGACATCTAAGGAATGAGCGTTCTGACCTACTGATAGGAGACTTGTCACAGCTCCTTTCCTTCTGACCTTTGGTAATGAATATGAACATTTGCCTGTGATGAAGATAATGGAAGAAAATGTGTATGAGAATGAGTCACTGAAATTTTTGTTCAGAAGGCAAGATTCAGGATCCCAAGAGATCTTTATTTATAGCCTAAGCAAACTCAATGGAGAGTTGCAGGGGGACAAATGAAACTCTAGAAGAGGCTTAAAGTCTTGTATAATGAGAACTTGAACATGCTATTTCCATCACGAATTAAATGAGTACGTTATGGTAGTAAAACTGCAAAAATGCTAAGAGAGTTTTAATTCTGTGCTGTCCTGCAAGACTTTCTGGAATTTGCATTGGAGAAAAGGTTTCATTTCACTTACTGCCTTTATCCTCATCTGAGCACTGCAGTAGATGTCTAGAGTAGAAACAGCTGCCAATCTGGAGAATCCTCAGAATAATACTATGTCTGCATCTCATTGTTATGTCTGTTTGTTTTCAGTCCTACCACCTGAGCATGTGATGTTACCATAAATGTATTAAAATATATTCAGGGACTAAAAGTATTTACAATTGCAAGGATAAAATCAGACTGCCTCGACGCAACGTGTATGTCACTTTCATCTTTACTATGATCTTAAAGTAACTGCAGCCTGAAATAGGTCCTGGACTTCTCTAGAGCTGGTGGAGGAGAAAAAAGTTCTTGTCATGCATGTTTTTTGATGAAAACACTCACATGATTTTATGTGAATGATTTGCCTGTGTATGTATGTAACGGAAAGGCACTATCAAGTTAGTAGCAGTTAAGACATACATAAAGAATATCACAAATGTCACGGCACCTTTCCTCAGTATTTGGGCTGCTATCTCTTCTGCTCAGGCTAGTTCTCTGGTTACAGCCCTCCTCTGAGGTCTGGTGTGGGGAAGCAGTGTTGCTACAAGGTACTCAGGCACTGGCCTGAGCATGACGAGGTGGTAATTGTAGTCTGAGCCGTTCTAATGGGTTACTGAGTGAATTTAGACAAGTGATGCGCTCTCCCAGTGCCTGAGTTTCTCTGCCTTTCACAAGGAAAGGACGATGGCTGTCTTTCAAGTCAAATACCTTCTGACATTTAGCTGAAGAGCGATATATAAGAAAGCTGCTATTACTATCTGAGAGGAAAATACAATTTTCTAAACAGCCAAGCTTTCCCCCTTCCCACATGCAGATATATATACAGATATTCAGACCCTTTTTAGTACAGTGTGATTTTCTTCTGTTTATACTCACAATCATGATTCCTGTGTCTCTGCTTTCTGCTAGAGTGAATTTTTCACAGAGCCTCTGTAGCCTTTTACGCATACTAACAGGGTGAGTGCCTGTTAGTCTGTTGTGTGACTCGGAGGCTATTACAGAGAGAAATAACATCAACGTTTAAAAATAAATGAGCAATTGAGAACTTTAGTGATGTACCTGTCTCTGTGATGTCCTTCAGTCTTGGGAAAATGGAGCTGTTGGAAATACAACCTGGGTCTTTTAGGTGGTGTCTGGATCGGCGCAGCGTGTACTCTTGTTGGCTGTGGCAGGAGTATTTTTGGAATGGTTGAAGGGGTGATTCTCTTGCCTTGCTTTGCACGTCACTGTGATCTCAGTGCTGCTGACTATATGATGCGTCTCAAACGGCAAGTCTCACTTGCAGCAGCTGCTTGATGAATGTAAACTGCTACTAGAAGAAATGAAGGTAACCCCCAAGTAGGGGATAATAGCTATTTTTTCTCATTTACTGCTGGATCATACCAGGAAAGGCTTGAATGTGTCTGAAACATAAACTGTGTTCTGGTAAGAAAGCATTTTAGAGATGCTGATCAGAACTTTCCAGTGAAACAGATTTTCATCACAAATTGTTTTAAATTCTGTTTAATCCAAACTTTCCGTAGGAACATGGAGATTTTGCTAAGCTTTCACCTACTGTTATGTGGCAGGGCGGAAGTTCTGATCAGTATCAGAGAGATAAAGGCCGATAGTGAGATAGCTCCAAGACAAAATTATTCATCTGAATTATGTGTAAGCCAGTGTTCAAGTTACTTTTCTATGTGTCTCAAAGTGGGACATCAAACTGCTCACCCATATGTTTCTCATACTTCACATCCTTTCCATGGTTGTCAAAGAGTTTTTCCTTGCATCAGTTTTCTCCTTTTTGCCTGCCTGTTCCAGGCTGGCAATGTTCTTTGAATGCTTTCAGCTGGGTACCTGGCTAGTACACTCTCTAGCATGCTTGCAGAAGGATTAGATAAATGTTGGAGCAGTAAGTAGATAAAGGGGTAGCTCAGCGTTTAGTTGTACCTGGAGCAGGATGAATACTGGGCTTTTTTTTCCTTTTTGACTGAAGAAGTCATAAAGCTGAGTTAATAACTAGATGTCCCTAGGAATATGGGAAGGTGTGTACTGGAAGGGTATTGCTGGGGACTCCCAGAGATGGTGGAGGCTGCTGCTCCATGATCATGGTGAGGATTGGAGTGGTGATCACTGCTGGTACACAAATAGGTTTGCCATAAGGTTACCAGGATTGTCCTCATGTGTCTGCTGTATTTTGAGAAGGAGCTGCTGCCTACAAGTGAGATAAAGTCATGGGCTGTGGAGGGCACTGAGGGGAAGCAACAGGATGAGGGGGACTGTAATGGATGAAGTCTATGTGGAGGTAAGCTGAGAAACTCCCACCAGGAATAGTGTTTGACAGTAATTTCACTCCTCTGGTGGGAAACTTCAGCTGGACAGTTACTGTGTTTTGTTGTTGCTGAAAGTCTACCAACTGTGCTTCTAATATGTGCAGTGTGATCTTCCATCATCCATTAAATGACAGCCAAGACACTATTCCTTCAGCAGCAAGGGAAGCCCCAGAGGAAGCAACTGTGACCATGTGTCCAGCAAATTAAGAGCAGCAGGATATTTGTCTAAAACATTACTTATTATAAAGGGGGAAGTAGAAAG
>JAVHNF010071720.1:4440-16455 GCA_034783455.1 Micropsitta finschii
AAGCAGGGCAGCCCCAGCTCCCCTGGTTAACTTGTTTAAGGGTGGCTGGGTGAAACCTAAGCCCAAGCATCCCCTGTCCCAAGCAGGGACCAAGCTGAAGCTTATGAAATGATTTGTGTTAGCAGAGAAGGCAGCAGAGCACAGATAACAGGGTGAGGGTCCTGCTGCCATAGCTGTGATGGGCTGAGGCTGGAGGAGAGCAAGGTTTGCATCATTGATTAGACCTTCCATTACGCTGGAGGAAGCAGATGCGGGCATGGGGCCCTTCTCCAGGTCAGCATCGCACCCATCGCTTCCCAGACCAGACCTGGCATCTGGGGGGGGTGGGGTTTGTTTGAGTGATGCTGTTGTCCAAACCACATCATGAGCAGATGCCTTGAAATAACCGTAACTGTGAACCCTGGGTCAGCATTTAATGTTGCTGGACATTTATTTCACTCTATTAACTTTATATCCTACAGAGGCACTTAATGAGAGGCAAACAAATAGGTAGCGCTTTGGAGAAACAAGATATCTGAGTTGGCTGGGAGCAAAGCACCCAGAATACATATAATAAAGACATAGGGATAAACTATTCCATTTTATTGATTAGCAGCTCTGCTAGGAGTGTAAATTGGTTCCTATAATATAACTATTATAGTGCATCATTTATTACAGCAGGCACGACGTTCCTGCATGGGGAAAAAGCTTGTGGAGACCCTGGCATGCTCATGTGCTGCTAGCTAAGGGACTAAGCCACATGTTAAATAGTTCCTGTGAAAGTAGTAATGACTCCCTAATAGCCCCAAACTCTTAATCGACACTAATAATGTCCTTCTGAGCATTTACCTTAATGCAATATAGATGCAACACCGTTTGCTGGTTGTATAACCACAGGGCAGCAAGAGCTCACCACTGCCCATGCCGGGCTGAGCTGGATGAGGGCTCATTCTGTGCTCTGCAGACTCCCGGTGCAGGAGCACAGGTTGAAAGCAGCCCATGTCTGACACCGTGTCCCTGCAGAACTACTCAGAAGAGCAGAAAACCCCACCGCTGGTAGGAAGGAAGTGCCAAATGGAGCCTTTACATGGAGATGAGTACCTCATCCCGCTGGATTCCTGCACGTGTTCAGGACAAGATCCACCAGGGCACTGCGCCAGCACAGCGAAACCACCGACACTTCAGTTTTGCCATGATTACTGCAATTCCATGCAGGGCTGCTTCTAGCTCAGCCCTGGCACCCCGAGATCCTGCTCTTACCCACACAAATCCCCGGGGTAGCTGAACCAGCACAAACTGGGGAGGATGCACACACACGCATCCCTCCTATAGCCAGGTGGGGGGGGGGGTTCCTGCTCTGAGAAGCTCTGCTGAACTCCCCAGAAGGGAAGAATACCAGGCTGTTGGAGCCGAGGGCAGGGCTATAACTTGGGTAACCTCCTGCAGAGTTCAGAGCACTCCAGGGAAGGGAGCGAGGATGGGAAGTGAGCTCCAGCAGTGGTGAGAGCAGAGCTCAGCTTGGGGGATAGGCAGGCACCAACATCATCCTGCTCTGCTCCTTCGGGTTGGAGCTGGGTATGATGGGAATCCTAGACCAGGTCCTTGATCAGGATTTCCATGTTAAAATGTAATGGAAGCAGTTCTCCCAGAGAGATGCAGGGGAAACAGGGCAGGTCAGGCACCCGGGAGGTATCTTACCATGCACATAGTCACAGCGGAGCTGATGGAAGGGGATTTACCCCTTGGAATTTGATGGCACAGTTAACATCTGCAGAACATCTGCTTTCCTGGATCCAGCTGTGCAAGGGCAGGGTGAGGTGGTGGCCTCACTGACCCACGTCCCCAGCAGCTGCAGAGCTGCAGGGAAACACTCCATCACTCACTCAGGACAGGAGAAGCCCCAGTGGGTGCTCAGGTCCAGCTGCCACCCTTCACCCCACACAGGCTGCTGCTGTGCCACCACCCTCCTGCCTCCCTGTTTCCTACTGGTTTCCTGTCTGCCACTCTCCATCCCCAGTTTTCCCCTCTTGGAGCACATGTTTTGGGGGACAGATGCTGTTTTCAGTGTCTGAGGGGTTGTACAAGGGGCTGCTCATGATGCTCAGACTCGATGGTGACAAAAATAACCATGATGGGAGCTATCGAGTTTAGCAAAGTTATTCCTCCTGTAAGGGAAAGGAGGAGCAGGTTGGAACTCTCCAAGACAGCACTTACACTGGCAAAGGAAAAAGTAGAAGTTAAGGAGGTTTTTACCATGGAAAGGGGATGCTATATGGAATTAAGGTTTAGACTAATGCCACATGTATTACACCCAATCCATATTTGCTCTCGATTTCGTGATATAATAATGTTAAATTGCCATTAATGTCAACATATTTTAAAAGGTTATTTTCCTGCTCTGTAGGTCAATAGACTTAATGAAGCAGCTCTAAACGGGTTTGAATTACATTGATTAGGTGCTTGATTTCCTGCTTACCTCATGCAAGTGGGTTTGGTCCTGCACAGCGAACGTATATAAAAGCTCTGAAGGGTCTCCTTAGCACCAGAACCAGCTGGGATCCTCTGGGCAGCTTCAGAGCCGGAGCAAGGTAAGAAGCTCTGTGTCGGTCTCTCTTCTGAATGTGTTTTCTTTCCTAAGGGAGCTGTGGGAGTGAACAGTGTTTGAGTGTGTCAGGCAGCAGCAGAGCAGGAGCAGCTCGTACCTTTGGTTCTACAGCAATGGATGTGTTGGGTTGCAAAGGGAAATGCTGTTATTTCAGAGGAATAGTCAGTCCACGGCAAGCAGCAAGTCAGGGTCTGCACCTACACAGGGAAATAAGGAGAAATTGGTTCTTAGTTGCTGTTTGAGACCTCCCAGCTATGGATAAACAGGGACAATGCTTCTTCCAATGCAGACAGGGCTGCACAGGGGGCAGGAAGACCTTTGTGTTGTAAAGATCCCACCAGTCGCAGCTCTCTTTGTGAAGAATTCAAATTATAGGACCAAAGCTGCATAAGTATCACAGCAAATTCCATGCTCCAGATCAGTGTCAAAGGGCTCCTCTATTAATCCCAAAATGGTTTGTCAATATTCTCTACAAATGCATTCTGCTTTTCCCCCCTTTTAGGGTCAATTCTGCTAAGAGGAGTACTTGTATTTCCTCTCCCAGCATCACCAATAATCACCTCCCAGCATCACAGTATTCTTGCACAACTTCCCTATTTTCAGCTCCATCTTTGTACCCACAGTTCTATCACCAAGAGAATGAATAAAAAGCAAATAAGAGGGGAAAACCTCAGTTACTGAATCATCACTTTTTTCCCCTTTCTCATTTAAGATACTCCTCAGCTTTTTGTCTAATGGGATTTACTCTGCTGTTAACACACTCTGCAATGATTTGCCTTTTATGGCTTTAAGAGACTTTGCCAGTGTTCAATCTTACACCTTTGCTTTTAAGAGCACTCCTCAGAACTTGCTGTAGCTGAGAGAATGGGGCACAGTGAGCGGTTTTCTCTCTTCATAGGAAGGGCTGAAAACATTAGTAAAAGATGTCACAGTTTTCCAGAAGGAAAAGAATGCCACAATTCCAAACAACATCCAAACTTGTACATTCTCTCTGTCCAAAATAAGAATTGGGCTAGTTTAAGAGCATAAATAACAGCTTAGAGGAATAAAGTTCTATCAATGTATTTGAAGGATGGATACCTGAGTCCTGATACAGACCTTCTCTTTTTGTTGCTGAACTATCCCTGTTAACAGCAGCTCTCCCTTGCAATGCTGTTTCCAGAAAGAGCTATAACAAAGAGTGAGGTGAGGAACAACAAAATGTATCTGGGAGCCAAGATCAAAACCATTTCTGTACAGAGTTTGCAGGGCTGGAAGAGTAATTAAAAGAGCTCAAATGTCCAAGGGGTATGGAGCTGAACTGTGGATGTGAGGACCAGGAACAGCTTGAAACTAATAAATCTTGGAATCCACTCCTGATGCTGTCCATGGGATATTTTTCATATCTGATACTCACCGACTCTGGCTCCAGTCCTTACCTAAAGCTTTATCCACCCCAGCAGAAACTCTCCTAGACATTAGATCAGGCTCCTAAATCAGGCAGAACCGCAGTGTGGGATAAGCACGATGCCATGGCTGCTGAATTGCCTGATCCAATATAAGTTCCCGTTCACATACTCAAGCTTGAATCGACCCTTAAAGCACAATGAGGTACCCACAGGGTCAGCTTGTAAACACGGAGGAAGACAAAGCCCTTGACTCCGGGAATGTGCGACCCACAATGAATTTGATGGTTACAATAAAAGTATGGGGGACCAACATTAAAAGACACCACGGTGGGAAAGAGCATTGGCATTGAGAAAGTAATTTAACGGGGGACGGCGGAAGAGGGCTTTGTAGGATGGAGAAGGCTGCTTGAAGCACAGGGGCTGAGGAGACACATTTACAAGCAGAGGCACGTGCCCAGCACCACCCATCCCTCCGGGTTCAGCATCCTGTCACTTGTCCCCTGTGTCCCCTCTGCTTCTGAACAGAGAAACCAGAGGAGAAAATGATGTCTTTCAAGGCTCTCTCCCTGCTCCTTGCTTCGCTGGGCTTTGTTTTGATGGAAGAGACCGTCTCGGGGTAAGTGTTTCCGAAAGCTCATGGTGTATTTGAGCCTTTTCCAGCTCCTCTCTGGAGGCAAATGGACTCCTTCCATTGGCATCCTGATAAGTAGGTGAGAACATGAGTCCTGAGGTAGATGTCAGATAATAGAGACAGCCAAGCATACAGAGATAAGCAAATGATAAGAGAGATATCAAAATAAAGGCCTGAGCCTTTGAGCCAGAGCCAGGAACTCCCAAGTTTTCCCTATAAATTTCATGGCTCTAGGTTAGGAGGAACAAGCTGGAAATAAACCAGAAAGAGAAGAAGGTTGGCTGAGAACTAGAAACAAGATGTAATCATCCCACACGAGTGAGGCTTGGGGCAGCCAGTATTTGGAAGCTTCTGAAAATATGACCAGTTTCATGAAGCAGGGATATAACAGAGACTTCCCCTGATTCCTGCTATGGAATTTCCAGCTACCACCCCAGATGATCCAAAAGAATCCTTGTTAGAGCAGTAGGAGTTGCTGCAATCCCACATAGTAGTCCTATGTCAACACTTGCCAGGTCTGTGCTGGTCTCAAGGTCAGCTCTTGTCTCCTGCCATCCACACCTGAACCTCTTGAGGACAAAGGAGCAGGCTTCCTTGGTCCTCAGTGTGCAGGTCCCTGAAGGAAGGAGCCTGAGGCCACTTGGTGCCTTAGCACAGAGCCAAATTCCCCGTGAATCATACAGCAGGGCAAACCACACTGACTCCAGGCGATCAGCAAATACCTAGAGCTCATCTCCTCCCAAGCTGCCGAACCTGAGCTGAAATTGCAGGAGCAGCCAGCAAAGGGGATGAGGAGGATGCTGGCCCCTTCCCAAGGCAGGAGCAGTCACTGTGCCGAGAGAGATAAACAGGGATCACCAACCCTTGCTGATATAGGGACCGCGTGGCTACCGCGGGTAGCCCGAGCAGAGCTCCCGTAGCGCGCACTCCCCGTCGGTGCCTGATTCACTGCCTCTGTGCTCTCACCCCAGCGTAAGTATAGGGACTGCCAGCACCAGACCACTGCAGAGACGCTACTCCGAGGCCACCCTGGCAAGTGACTACAGCCGCACGATGGATAACATGCTGAAGAGGAACTTTGTGGAGTGGTTGCTAGCCAGACGCGAGAAGAAAAGCGAGTGAGTGCAGACTTCCAATGCTGCTACGATCCAAACTCGCAGCCGCCGTCAGCCAACTGATGGCTCCAGAAGAATGCAGAGCCGAGGCTCTATTTCGTAGGCTGCAGCAATGGTTCTATAGGGAGCTGGGTTTCTTTTTGCTTTCATTTTTCCAAGTCCTAAAGACGGGTCTGGTTTGTGGGCGCACAGCACAAACACCCCTCTCCCTGTCCGAGACCGCCGCTGGTAGATGGAGCGGGAGGGAGCTGGGAGCCGTGGAAAAGCAGCATTTGGGCCCCCTCTTGTGGCATCTCCGGTTGATCTCCTCCCATTTCGCCTTTCCAGCAACGTGATCGAGCCGTACAAGAGGGCAGCTGAGCCCCAAGGATCCGCTGTGAGTGGGCAAAGTTTGGACCTGGGCACGCAGGAAGCCAAAGATTTCTTCTCCTGGCTCCTGAAAGGCACTAAAAACCCGAGGTGAGCTCAGAGAGGGTGAAGGGTCCCAGTGGGTAACTTCTGAAGGGGCATCCTGGGGCAGGTATCAATGGTAAAGGACTTTGATGTTGAAAGGAAATGCCAGGGGTTTGTTATTCCTCCTCCCGAAAAGCACAAAGACCAAAACCTCCACATTTCTCCCAAATCACAGACCGAAAAGAGACAAGGATCGGGGTCTTTTTCTGGCTGTTGTCTTGCAAATGTCGGCACAGCCTCACCAAAGCCCAGCACTTTGATAAGGTCAAAGCCTGGCTTTCTGGCAGGGCTGAAGCGCACCCACTCCTTGCACAGTGCCAGAACAGAGAAGTCAGAACCAAGCTCTTTGGGGTAACCTAAACCAAGCTCTTTGGGGTAACCCAAACCAAGCTCTTTGGTGTAACCCAAACCAAGCTCTTTGGTGTAACCCAAACCAAGCTCTTCCCTAGGATGTTCTCCATGAAAATGAGATTTAAGTGATACATTTCTGAAGAACATTTTGATTTAGATCAATCAACCCAAGAGAGAGGGGAGGAACAACAAAGGCCGGGTTGGATGGGTCTTGGACCACGCTGCTCTAGTGGAAAATGTCCCTGTCCAGGGCTTGGAATTGGATGAGCTTTAAGGTCCCTTCAACCCAAACCAGGCCGGGCACCTACGGAAGCTCATTCACACAACTCAATGTGTTGAGCAGTTTATCTCTTCGAAAGGAAACAAACCAGTTCTTCCCTCAGATCACCGCCACAAGGTTACCGTCACGATAACGACGGCGATAGGAGCTTGCTCAGAAATAGGTTCTTCTGCGCAAGGGAACCCGGTCCATACGGAGCTCTGCGCCGCTGCAGCTCCTGCCTTCATCTCCTAAGCCATCTGGCTGCGAGCACGCTTGTGCATCTCGGCTTTGTGCTGTGTCAGCACATCCGCAGCCTGGCAAGAGCCGGCTTCACCTCCCCCAGCCTCGGCTCACGGCACAAACGTTCAAACAGCGAATTAGACACGAGCCCAAAGGCAAAGCTGCTCTCAGGCACTTGGTGTGCTTAAAGAGAGCCCCCAGCAAGGGAAGGAGGGACACATTCCCTTGCATGTGGAGAGGGCTCTGCAAAACCTAACAGGTTGCTGTTGCTTACGCCTAAAATGGTGGCAAGAAGGGAAAAGCAAAGCCCTCGGTGCATGCAGCCCGCATCCTGGAGGCACAATCCTGGTGTCCTCTGGCAAAACCCATGGAATCTGTAACTGCAGGGAGTCACAGGACAGGCCCCCGGGCCAGGAATCCGGGGAGGATTTGTTGTCTTTAACAGCTTCTTGCATGGAAAATGCTTTAGAGAGCAGGGTGCGGGGGATGACCCAGGGCAGGGAAACACACAGGGCTCTGGTTCACAGAGGTGGCCCAAGCCAGGCCCCGAGCAGATCAGACCCTGAGCATTGCTCCTCATCCTGCAAGCACACAAGCAAAGAAACGAGGGCTCTGAGGGATCTCGGGAGGTCACCGAGCCTGACCCCTGCTCCAAAGCAGGATCAGCGCGCCCCAAACTGCTCCTGACAGATGTTTGTCTAACCTGTTCTGGGCAGGGGAAGGGAACGCTTTGATGCTCGGGATTAATCAGCTTGATTAGCTTCATTAAACCAAAAACGGCTTCCTAGTGTCTCCCTTAATCTGCTTAATTGCAAATAAACCTCACGACTTGGAGAGGAAAGTGCTGCTTGGAAACAAAGCCTTCCCTTTGTGAGTTTGGAGCAGAGACGCTGCTTCCCCCACGCTCTGCCTTTGTTTTGCTGCCTGCTGGCTCCAGGAGGAGGTGGGGTGCAGGGGGGGGGGGGGCACGGGGCTGCTCCTCCTCGCCCCCCTTGGCAGCCCAAATGTGCCAAGAGCAAGGCAGCGTCGAGTGCAAGGAGCTCACCGGGGAGAAAGGAGGTTAAAGGCCTTTGAGGGTTTATCTGAGTCAAAGACATTGGAAGAAAAGGAAACCATCCCTGTGAGAGGCTCTTACACAGTGTCTTGAACCCCTGCCTCTCCTCTGCCTTTCTGGCCTGGCTCATTTCTTGCAGTTCTCTGGAAGGTTCGGAAGGTTTGAAGGATGCTCTGGACCAGGAGTTCCTGACATGGCTGATGTCCACTGATCTCTGCAGGGCAACGTGAGTGGCCGCTCTACCTACTCCTATTGTTACAAGCATCCCTACGGGCCCTGTTCCAGCCCTTGTCCCCAGAGGTGCTTGTTGCAGCGCTCAGTCAGCGGGTTTAGGGTTGCCTTAGATGACCACTGGGTGCTCACAAGAACAAACAGGGATGAACTGGCCATGAATATAAGAAATAAGAGGTAGCTCTTATTTATCTTACTTACTATTAGAGACTGACTTGGATACTCACCTTGCTGTCCAAACGGCTTTTCGAGGGAGCAGAGGGAGGCGGCTGGTAGAGAAAGCAGTAACTTGTGCCTTGTTTCTTATAGGAACCAAACGGGCTCAGTGCAATCCCATAGGAATTCATGTGGTTCCCTCTCCCTTCTGCTTTGTTAGGACTGAGTAACTCCAGGGCCCTCCCGAGGAGCGCTCTCCATCCCCTCATGGCACGTGGGGAGGAAGAACCCTTCCATTCACTCTGTTCTGTTGCATCTTGTCTGTTGTGCTCGTGCAAGCAATAAAGAGTCTCCTTTGAAGCTGAAATAACACTTGGGTGAGCCCTGCTTTGGGGATGGGCACAAAACACTGTTAAATGGCTACAGGAACAAGCGTCCTTCAGAGCAAGGCTCCCAAGAGCCACAACGCGCCTTCTGTGGTGGTGAACAGGTCTACGGCTGCCTCACCTGGAGCAGGGGGAGATCCCGCCCATGGGATTCCAGGCTCCGGGAACACGCGGCCGGGCCATGGATCAAACACTGACGCTGCCATCGCTGGGATGTGGAATCCAGCCTGGCCTGGGCGGAACCAAGCCCTGGCCTCCCACTGCCTGCGGCCCCCTCCCACCTCCCCACCCATACAGAGGGGTTCCAGCCCCACAGACAGGGACCTGGGTTCCTTTGGGGGTGACCCTCATACAAGACGGGGCTCCCCCACCCCGGGGGGGTCTGAAACCCCCTCAGTGAGGGCCTGAAACCCCCTCAGTGAGGGCTGTGCCCCTCGGGGCACCCTCACCACAGAGGGGACCCCCCCAAACAAGGCCAGCCTGGGGTGTTTGTTCCCCGTCTGCTTTTGCAAATGTTTATGTTGGTTCTAAGGCAAGAACTGCGGTCTAAAACTAAAGGAGGAAGAAAGTTTTCACTGGTTGTTAAGAAATCGGTCCCAAAAGGAAAAGCAATTAGTAAAATAAACAAGGTGGTCATGGAGGCATCAATGGTGCAAGTAAACCATAGCTTTCCACATAAACATTGACAAGGTGCCACACAAAGAATATAGACTGGACTCTACTAGCTCTACAATGTACCTGTAACTTTATCATACAGATTGTTTTCAGTGAAATTGCTCTAGTCATATGTGCAAAATGGCAGGACCTCATTCTGAGGGAATCTGTCAAATTCTATTACTTTTTCAGATTATCTCGTGTATCTCCTCTCCTGCTTTCAGTCATTACATTTTAAGTAATTAATTGTAACTTTAAATCTCCATGCAAAGTGAGTAATTTCAGGTCAGAAGTGCACTGTTCTGTTTTCATTGTACTGCTGTGCCTGATTAGTGTGCACTAGCACATTCCTAAGCATGTAAAAAATACTATGGAAATGAATGTAATGACTTATCTTTGAATTAGACATACATTATTTTGCTGAATCAGGACAATGCAGACAAAGAAAAGTATCTTTGCAATGGGGACTACATTTTCTTTTGTGGGTATGATTATTATTAATTGATTATTAATTAATATTATACATTAATATTATGCATTAATGTTATATACAGGTATCTTGGATAGTTTATTATTAGGAAACAAGAAGAAGGAGGGTAGAAGTTCTTGTAGTAGTGGTAATGTGAATTTTGACTATAACCATAGAAATGGCTGGTATAGATATCTGTCTTTTTGTAAATAGCAGGTAAATGTAGCTTGTGCCAGCATTGTTGAGTTGTTCATTGCATGTGTTTCTACTTCAGTTTAGGTATTCAGTCAAAGACAGCTGAAAGCATGTTACCGACATAAGCTTTGTTACCAGAATTACAAGGTATGGGACATGGCGAATGCAACAAGATCTCTGGAAAGCCAGATTTGCTGTTCTTGCACTGATGGAGTGCTGAGGAAGGGGAGCACATACAGCAGGGACTACAGGAATGCTTCCATAGTAGCCCCAAATCCATATACCTAACTTGAACAAGCTTCAGTGGGAAATCTGTCCCTTTAAAGCTTGGGCATAAATATTTTAGGCAGAGGAGTCAATAGGTGTGTGATATGCTCAGAACCATGCTATTGTAAGTAGTTGTTTATTTCAGCTATGCCAAAGTTTAGGTTGGAAGTTAATACCCCAGATTTTCTTTGGTCAGCTTTTGCTGAAATGCAAGATATATAAAATCATTCTGTGTGAATTTAAGTCAGTACTTACAATGATGATTATCATTCAGTAAGAGTCCCTACTTTGGGACAGTGCAGGTTTTCATGGGACAAAAATTGAGAAATAGGAAAGGAAGAACAGTGGTAAAGAGGGAGAGAAGTAAAAACAGAATTTTATTTTTAAGATGGTGAATAAAATGTCCAGTCATGAAGAACTCTTTTTTTTTTTTTTTTTTTTTTTTTTTTTAGGACTAGAAATTGGCATCTTAGGATAACCACTGAAATAATGAAAGAGCCATTGCGAAAGGACATTCTGAAAATCATTTGTATCTTTTGAATTTCTTCAATAGCTTGAAACAGTCAGTTTCAGCTTATATTCCTGTTAACAAAGAAGCAATTTATTTTGATACATTGAAAACATCAGTTTATATAAATAACTTTAACCTCAGTGAAAAAACACTTTTATAACAGTATTATGACTCCCTGTTGGAGTATGAAGGATTATTTCTAGAATTCAGTTAAAGAGAAAGAACAGGAAACTCCTGTAAATTTATTACGATAAAGATGGAATCATTAAGAACATGATTTGATATCATGATGTCAATCTTGGATACGAATTGACAAGCTTTCAGTTTTTCTATGCAAGTAGAAATGTCATCAAAAAACCTATATCTGCCTACATTTGCAATGGACTTAAGAATATGTAGGGAGAATGCCAGGGAGGAGGACCTGTTGCACAAGGAAGCTCAGCTACAGGAATGTAGCTCTGCAGTAAAGTCAGACCAATTAATTCTTTAAGACAACCATCAAGGCATGTCCTAAGGTGATTACAAGATGGGCAGTAGTCTGAGAAAAGGGAAATATACTGCCATTTCATTTTTAATACCATTAACCCAGACTATATGTAAACACATTGAATAATGAGAAGGAAAAATAACCCCACCACTTTTTTGAAGGAAGACCCTCTGGTTTTGCATTTCTTATTTAGTCTACATTTTGGATATTTGACATATTTTTTTGATACATGCACACAGTAGAACATTCAGACACAGTTTCAGTTGTATTATTCTGCAAAATAATGGCCCTTCCATCACTACTCCCTTCTTGTTTGGCTTTTCACAGATATTTTTTTCTCAATGTATCAGACTGCTTTATTGCTATGGAAACTTCTTTCTATTGTCTTCCTATAATTTTCTACAATTCATTGTTGTCTGTCCAATAATCGTGCTACAACAATATACCTGACTCCCTGGTATAGAACTCTGACACGCTTACACTGGGCTTTTTGTAGACCAGAGGTATGATATACAAAGATAGCAAAATGTCTTTGTGTGTTGTATCTGTGGTTGGTTTCCGGTACAAGAATATCTGTAGTT
>JAVHNF010071722.1:2632-14000 GCA_034783455.1 Micropsitta finschii
TATACTAATAATTATTATAATTAAAAAAAAAAAGTTAATCTTATAGTACAGTGCTATAAATGATTTTGAAATATTTATGATTTTAAAATGAGCATTCCACCGTATGTTGACTGCAGTTATAATGCTGTGTTTCTAGTTGGAGTTTAAAAACAAAACAGCTACTGATTATCTGGCTTCTAACACTAACTCTTTGAAGAATCTAAGTGTGTTCTTTCTTGACATTATAAGCTAAAATGCAGCCTCTTTTTACGAATCAAAAACACATCTAGTGTATTACAAATTATAATTTCAGTGTGATATTATTCCATAGCCCAAATTTCAAAGGGTAAGGCAGTACATGCAAGATTAATCATTGCCTTAAGTGGCTTGGGGTGCAATGTGGAATCCACTGGAGAGTCTGGATAGATCAGCTATAATTATCAGTTGTCAATTAGTCAGCTAAACTTTTAGAGAAAGTTCAACCTCTGCTCTCATCAGATTTTTCTTCTAACAATAGCAATAGTATCTAACAGTACTCATGAAAAGATATTTCAATTATAACCTCATTAACTACAGTAAATGAAAACAGAACTGGAAGATGGTAGCTAAAAATTGCAGAGAAAGTACAAACTCAAAAAAAGAAGCTCAAATTCTGTAGATATGTTCCAGATCACTTAGTTACTCTGAATAAGAAAACAGTATATACTATGAAAACAAGGGGTGTTAATGAAGAACATGGTGAGGAAAAGGTGTTACATTTATTGAAAAGTCCTAAGTAGAGGATCTCTGTTTTCTTAGCAGGGTACATATAAGTAAGGCAAAGTAAGCCAGTCAATAAATATAGATTCCTCCCTCCCTACCTCCCTCCCTGCCTCCCTTCCTCCCCTCCTTCCTTCACCCTCACGAAACATACAACACTCTGTGTTTTGACAGCACTTCATAAACGTTAATGAATTAAGCTGAAGTAAACACTTCTCTAATATCAACCTTTCCTGAACTGATCTGCAAAGGCAGATTAAAGGCAATGAGGAGCACGATGCAGTTCAAGTGCATAAAAACTCCTCATTGCCAGTCCAGAGCTTGAAGGGGAGGGGAGAAATATTTGGGCCTTTTATCTGCTGTGGATCCATTAACAAATAGTCACAACCAGCTTTTATGTGCCCTGTCATTTGGACATTATACTAATGTGGGGCAAGGAGAAGGGTTAGGATAAAAATACGGTTCAAAAGGACCTTGCAAAACCCAATGAATTCGGATTTGCAGTGGTAGAGATGTGTGCTTATGTGCTGAAAGGAAACCTGTACCCTTGGGCTAATCTCCTGTCTCACTGGTTAGTGTTCAAAATTCAGGTCATGTCACCTGCAGGGGTTGCATTTGTGTAAGAATAGCCTAAGCTTCGAACTGATAACACAACGAGCAGCATGGTAATATGGTGATGGTCAGCACAGACCAGTGTGTGCTCAAACATGGGAAGGGGGCTCATATGTGATGACTGTAAGGAAAATATGTAGAGCTGCTTGCTGGCTGTGTGGGTCTTGACAGCAGCTGGCTTTTGGGTGAGCTGTGCCATTGCCCTGCATTAGAAAGATGTGCCCTTCATGGCAGCTGGTCGTTCCAGCCCTATGCTTCCTGGCATTGCTCCCGGTGTAGACTGAGCCAGGCAGCACCAGGCTGGCTTTATGATACAGAGAAATGTACTTACAGGCATAAGAGGCCTTCACACCGAAGTGTGACTTGTCTGAGGTTTGGACAGGCAAAACTCAAGTATCTGAGGGTTTTTTGCTGAACTCACAGGAACTCCTGAATGCCGACTTAATTCCCCTAAACCTACAGACAAAAGAAACTTCTTTAGCATCTTAATGGTCCCTTGGGGCAAGCTGGCCAAGTCAGACAGTACGGCTCAGTAAATCCTTGTTATCTATGCTTGCTTTACTAATGAGCCCGAGTATCACATTTAAATCCCTGCAGCTGCATCTCATATATTGGCTGGTGTGGAAGTGAAATATTTCCATTGGGCATTCAGTGCATATCACAGGCAGCTCCGCCTGCTCCCGAAATGCCGCTCCTGTTATTAGTGTGTTGCGGGGCTTTGAAGGGCCACCTTGATGAATAGGATGGTGAAGGCCATCAGAGGGCAACATTTCAAACCCAAAATGTTAGAGCTATTGGAAGGTAATTGAGATACTGTATATTTACACAGGTCTGTGTTGGAAACACTCCTATAGGAAAGGCAAAGTTTGATAAAGGGCTTTCCTCCTTGGACCAGGGGCAAAGGCAAATTCAAAGAGCAGCAGGAAAGGAAAAGGAAAGGGAGGATGGAAAAATAAAATGGGATGTTTCCACTATACCCTGGATAATGGCTGTGGATATTGGTTGGGAGCAGATGGATGTGACTCCATTTGGGATGGTTTTTTCTTTTATGGTGATAGAACGCATTTTGTTTTGATCAAATCTGTGCTATGTTACCCAGAATATTTTAAACAAAGCATTCCTGAAATGGTATTTATGGTAGGGTCAAACTTCAGGAAAGAACATTTGTTAGGTTCTCCTTCCTTTATGGGTTTTGTTGCTTTTCCAAGCTGAATTAGAGGAGCAAATTATTAGCTGTAGATTTATGGAGGTCTGTGTCCCTTTAGGTCATTAGTAAAACCAACAGGCTCAAACCTATGCTGAGGTTGTTTTGGGGGAGCTGTGTTTGGCACCCCAGCCCATCCTGAGCAGGGGCAGGTATTGCCATGGAGAAGGCAATAGGATTTTAGAGGAAAAATGCCCAGGCAGCTTAGAGGATAATCGCATTTTTCACTTCCAACCTCTGGGAATAATCCTAAATGAGATGGAGGAAACGGTATGAGGAGTTATGAAGAGCTGCTGCCCAGCGCTTGCAGGGAGCACGTGCTTCGAAGGAAGTTGTTGGTTCTGGAAGCACAGGCTCTCTTTGTATGCAGGGGTATTTATGTCCTGCTGCCTCATTATCTCAGTAACTTATTATAGTTTTATGTCTGTGTTGTGCTGCAAACGGACTGCCCATAATCCCCCTTTTATAGACTTAATCTGGCTGGTGATAAATGCCGACAGAGTCAGCACAGCGTCTTCCTCTTGGCACAGCGTGAGCAACTCCTGGGCAGGCTGAAAGCACCCCTCTGTCTGTATTTTAAAACCCCCTCTATTCCAATCTGACTTTAAAGAGGGGCTGGTGTTGACATTTCTGTGTGAAATACAGCTGTGTGTTTGCTTCTGGAAAAATCACTGCCAGCTGTCATCGCTGCAGCCTTCCTTCCATATGCACACAGCGACAATGGAATTAACATACCCTTTGGTACCCCTTTGGAAGGTAGCATCGGACAAGTCTCTAAAGCTGGGGTGTGGAGATTTTGGCAGCTTAGGTACTTACTGCGATAGGCTGGCTGGGTTTTAGAGATTGCCTTCTCAAACATTCTGTGAACTAACTATTACCATTCCACATCACCTGTACGCACAAGCCAGTGAACATTTGTACCAGTGAATTATTCACCCATCTGCAATATTTATCTTTCAAATGACTAGACAATTCAGCTCTGTGTGGAGATGTGCCTCCATATGAATTCATAAATCCACAATCACTGGCAGGACATTTTCTGCAGGGGCTGATGATCTATTTATTCTCCCTTTTCTTCTCTCCAAGGGTTAGCCCAGGCTCTCTTGCTTTGACATGAACTGCAAGCAAACAGCTAGTAGGAGATTTTACTACTTTCTAGTTCGAATATAAAGCTCCACCAATGCTCCCCACCACTGCAGTCTGTCAGGTTAGCAGCTCTCTCAGATGATTATAAGGCAGTAATTCTGTGCTAACTTTTTTCCTTGCACACAGCAGAAGGGATTAAGTGATGAGCTGAAATTACTGAGCTGAACAAGGATCTGCAAATGCAGATTTGGAGCCTTTGCAACTATCAGTGGTCAGCTCTGAGCCTGCTAGTAAAGGACTAACTTTTGGAAGGGGGTATCCCTTTTTCTCTTCAGAGATGCTTTTAGCTCACACGTTCTGGGGCAGTACAAAGTGGACACAGAAGGACCTAAAATCACTGCTCTAGGTACTGAAAATCATCCTACCACAACTGGCCTCACTTGTCCAGTGGCTGGGATTGCCTCAGGACTGGGACTGCTCTGGGTCCTGGTACTCCCCCTGGCAGGGGAGCCACTGGAATTGCTTTGTATTTCTATGGCCAATGCTTTTCCTGCAGGAAAATGGGAAGAGTATGACTGGCAATTGATAGTTGCCTAAACTACTGATTCAGAAAAGTGTTCCAACAGCTTCAGCTTAAGAGAGCCTGGGTTTTAAAGAACAGCAAGGGTCTTATTTAAATAGCATTCCTGTGTAGTCATTAATGAAGCCATTCTTTGTCAGGGAAGATCCAATATGATGAGCATGAGGAGCTCCCTCTTACTAGTCTGGAGATTTGGGGCTTGATCTCAGCTTGTATGAACTAGAGCAGTTCCAGTCAACTGAGCAGTAATTTCCATAGCCTTCAGGAAGTAATCCTGAATATCCATGCTTTTGAAGAGCAAATTTGCAGAAGCATTTACATAAGAAAATGCATTCTTTGGATAGACCAACATTTACTGAAGAGCTAAGGACCAAGCAGTGCGTTGAAATATGCTGTGTGAGGGATAGCTTTTACTAACAGTTACCGAATGTTATGGTCAGGCTTCAGTCTAACAGGTGATATGAGGCATGTAAAGAACTACAGTTGAAATTCTCTCCTAAAAGTCTCTGTTTTCACACATTTCCTTCAACCCTTTCCTGGAAAAGAAAAGCATGCTTCTCTGGGACAAGTGTTCTTCATCTGCAAAGGAAAGGTTGTGTTTGCCCCAGCTTTAAATTGCTCTGAAATGACTCACTGAAAGTGAAGTGGCTCACTACGTGAAAGAGTCTTGGGAAGAAAGCAGCTAAAATGCTGTAACCTATTTCCATCAGTTTTAGGATCCAAGTTCTGCTAATGCATGTGTCCCCTTTCTTTGTTAATGTCTACATGGAGAACAGAGTGGTTTACACTTGAGCTTTAGTACCTGAAAGTGAGAACTGTGCAGTTGCAGTTACATAGGAGAAATAACCATACCCACCCTGCCTCTGATTGCTAAGTGCTCCAAAACCACCACGGTAGAGGAGGTTTTCTCCTGGTACGCAAAAGATTTGCCTAGTAAAGAAATAGTCTAAGTCAAAGTTGTCCTGGATCAACTCAACACCAGCTCTCGAACCTGTACAATTCTGTTATCTGAGCTATTATCTGTAGTGTGCCCATGTCTGTGCTGTTCTGATTAGAAGGATAACTAACGGAGCAGTGTGACACCGCTGTCTGGGAGACTCAAGTTTTAGTTGAATGCACAGATTAGCTTTGAACTTTCCTGCACTCCTAAAGGTTGGATGGTCATTTTCCATTTCTGCATAGGCATATTTGAGCTGTGCAAGACAGTTTAGCTCCAGTCGTTTCTCAGATATTGCCAATCTGTTGTCGGTTGGGTAGAGCCACCAACCTAGAGAGCTTTTAATATTACTGTGCCTGTTGTCTTTAATGGGCATCTTGGAGCTGGCCCCTGGAGACTGACAATTGATATTTCAGAGCAGAAGAGGCATTAAAGCATCAGTCTGAATCAGATAACCACCCAGGTCAAGTCTGCAAAAGGCTGTAGGCAACCAAGCAGGTGTACAGCATCTGACCATTAATGCATTGTGGAGCATTTCTTAACCCTGTCTTGTTTTGCCATTTCCCTTTGCTGCACAGAACATGCCGGTCTGTTCAAGCATGAGGGATTGTGCAACCCCTGGTTTTGGCAACAGTTAGAGCCATCTACACGTGTTTACCAGAAATATCAGTTGTATGAACAGCTTTTCCTTTGGTTACTGCTGTTGGAAAATATAGGAGCAAATGGAGAATAGCTCCAGAGCATAAATTCTCTGGATGTCTCCTCTCCTCAGCCAGGTCTCATTTTCATTACAGAAGCTGGCAGAAAGCTCTTGCTCCTTTGTGGTTCTGCTGTGTTGAAACACAGGCTCTGTTACCAAGCAATTGAAAATATGGTGCCTCTGTGGCCTACCTTTCATTTCTTTGTGACACCGAGGTTTTTCAGGTGCTGGCCAGTGTCCCTCCTCCCTTGGTAAGGAGGCTGTAGCTCATCATGTCACACTTTCCTTTGCTTTTTCATACTATCCCAGCTGACTCAGTCCCAGCTCTTGGTCTGTTTGTGCATCACCTCACCCAGCAAGCCTTGCTGGAGGTTCACTTTTACAAGGCATCACCAGACTTCGATCCCAGTGTTCCACTACATCACTGCGGTTAGGCCACCGGAATAACCACATGTGCCTGTGGCTCAAGGCATGGCATCTGTGTCTCCCCTCTCCAGCAGCTTTATTTTCACCTCCTCCAGCTCTCTGTTGCTTCCGCTGAAAGTTCATTCACTCCAGCTGGGGCTTCTCTTGCTGCCCAAGCCCTGTCTGGCCTCACAACAAAAAAAGTCTCTTTCTAGATCTCTGGTCACAGCCTGCATCTCTCCAGAGCACCCACAGACAAGATGTTTCCTTGCTCTCCCTTTCCTATGGGCTGAGTAAAAAACCCTGAAGGAAATTATACCATCCTAACTGGAAAGTAACTTAAGACAATTTGCATTTTTATTTAAAAAAAAATAATACATATTTTCTCTTTAAAATATAACCAGTGATAGACACAGGAGCATATTATCTAGGGTTATGACACACTTCAGTACAGTAGGCAATTAGGTTTGCCTTAAATTAATTATTGTTTGACATGCTGCTCATACAAATACTCAGAAGGAAGTCAGTTTGACCTTAATTATTGCCTGTAAGTAATCCCTGAGTTGTAACTAAGTAGTGCCTTTTAAAATGTAATTATTATAATACCAAAGTTACAGAGCTCATTGATTTATAATTACTTAACTATTTATACCCATTAAACCACAGCTGTGATAGGTTCATCATGCCTACATGCACTAGCCTGGAAACTGATAAATTATGGCAAAGAACTTGGACTCACGTTATCTCCCACAGTTAAATGGCTAAAGACTCGTTCCAGTCTAGTCAAGGTCAGCAGCAGCCATCAGATGGATAGACTGTGGGAAATGGGCTGGTCACTTTGGTACACATCCTTCAGAATAACAAGAAGGGGAGGAGGGGATGCAAAACGCAGGCACCTCCAGGATCCTGGGCTTTCACCAGCTTATTCAGACAAAAAGCTGCTGCTTTGTCAGTGTGATTTTACACTTTTAGGGTTATAATGTATAACGTGCTATTAGTTCTGGTAACTGTGCTCCTGGGAAACAGAATACCCACGGGATTATGAAATTTCACTTGCTCCTAAACACAGGGCATGTGGTTGGTTGCACGCTTGCATGCAAGGGAGAGACTCGTTTTGCTTCTCGCGCCTTGCACCTTGACACAGCAAGAGCATTCCACACAGAGTGTTCAAGCCACACTGTCATGGTTTAACTCCAGACAGCAGCTAAGCCCCATGCATTAGCTCACTCGTTTCCCCTCCCTCCCCAGTGGGATGGGGCAGAGAATGGCAAAGCAAAAGTGAGAAAACTCAGTGCCTTGAGATAAAGGCAGTTTAACAGGTAAAGCGAAAGCTGTGAACACAAGCAAAGCAAAATAAAGAACCCATTCACGACTTCCCGTCAGTCACCCCCAGGACAGCAGGGTTCCATCACATGTAAGACAAAAGGCTTTGCTCTGAACTTCCTTCCCCTTTCTTCTTTCCCGGATTTTTATGCTGAGCATGACACCACATGGTCTGGGTTAACCCTCGGGTCAGCTGTCCTGGATGTGCCCACTCCCAGCTCCTTGTGCATCCCCAGCCTGCTCACTGGTGAGGGGGGGATGAGAGGCAAAAAAAGTCTTGGTTCTGTGTAAGCAGCACAAATCCAAAACACAGCCCTATAGCAACGACTATGAAGAAAAGGACCCCAGCCAAAACCAGCACACACACATGGTCCTCTTGTCTTCTATATATTCAGTTCTTTGCCACTATCCAGTAATCACCATACAGACCACTCTGTTGTATTACATGGATTTCCCCATAGTGAGTGTGAAAAAAGGGAGCTATGAGTAATAAAGCACTTAAAAGTAGCCAGCATGACACACTTCCACTTAAATTGTAAATCCCACCTGTCAAAAGAGTGGGAAAGCCGACACCTTTCTTAAATCGGAGTTCTGAGAAACTGAATCCTGCATTTTGTTTTAAAGATGCTATATTTTGCTCAGAATAAAGCGGTATTTAGAAATAATCTGTATAGATTTCACAGCATTAAAAGTTTGACTAGGTTCAAATAAGCTGTCAAAACCATCAGCTAAGCAGCATGTGAATTCTGTGTGTTACAGAAGTAGACCCCGGAAGGAATGGTAGAACTATGATCTGATCACTCAAATACCCATGCTAGCCGTAAGACTATTCACGAAGCGTATCTCAGAGAGAAGAGATCATGTATCTGCTCAGTATTCATATGAATTCTTACCTATTTCTTAAAACTTCGATGTATTTTGGAAGCCTGAGAAAGCCTGAACTTTTAATGTTACGCCATTGAAAAAATTCCTATTATGAATTTCTTCGGAGTATGCCCAAGACACCGAAGGTGACAATAAAGATTTTTGTGCAAGCTGTCCATACAGTTCAGGGGTTAAAACAATTAACCCTTTAAGGATTTGAATACTATGTTCTGATCTCGGGTTTTCCTGGTCTGTACAGCACGGAAGGGAAACAAAATACCGGCACCATTTGTTTTAATTTCTACGCTCCTAAAAAAGGAATATGTAGGTTCACCAGTCAGGTTATGTCTGAATTCCCCATGGTAAATGAGACTAAAGAAATGCAAACTATTCTAGTACTGTACAATCCAGATGAAGTGATAATGCCCTGCTTGTTATTACCAACATTCCACAGCAATTAGGGAATCGTGGCAGAATCCTAAATCTATGGGAAGAAAATCAGATTACCTCAAAGTGTGGTCCTGTCCTATCATGTGACTGAAAGTGCAGGATTAAAGGAATCACTATCCAGCGTTTCTTGCGTGCTCTTTAGTTTATAATGAAAAGTGTTGCTTTTTCCAACTGTCAGTTATGCAAATACAACACGGGTCCATGCCCTTTTGTGTAGCCTCCCCCGTCACCGGGCTTTGCAGTCAAACTCTACTCCCCGTTCTACCTGCACAGACCTATTCCTCTCAATCTTTCTGTGATATATCAACAATAGGCAAAGAAAAACTTGCTTAAGTGTAGAAGCCATCCATTCCCAAGTGTTGTTTCTCTTGGAAAGGTGATAAACGCCTCTTATCTATTCTGCTTTTTCAGATGCAACATGAAGAAAACGCATAAATGAAAAAACTCATTCATTCGTCTGTTCACAAAAGTTTCATTTATCTTCCTTAGCTGCAATGCCTACTGAAGGAAATAATGTTTATATTGCTGGCATCTTGTGATTTCTTCCTTTTGGCATTTTTTATCTCAGGCTTAGAATATAAACTCTAGTGCAAGTGCCATCATATCGTTCTGCATTCCTCCATCAGTATAACCAGAGCAAGAACAATAAGAAATCACTTAAGAAAAAGAAAACAACAACAAACCAGGAGTATCTGGAAGACTGGTTGGTATTTAAAGTGTATCCTGAAAAAGTACAGCATTATAAAAACAGCATGGGCAGCTGGACACCTCTTAGCTTCAAACATTTTGAGTTTATGTATTTCCTATATTATTTTACATTGGCAGAGTGTAGCACTTAGCTGAAATAATCAAAGGAACTTTAACCAGTAAAAGTAACTGTAGATCCAAAAGCATAAAATGCTGAAGGTTAAAACTGGTATCGGAGTTACCCTGTGCAGGAAGTAGCAAAGACCCAAAAAAGTAAGCAAATGGACATACTCACAATACAGACAATAGGGGAAAAGATGCAACTGTGAAGAATCGGTAATTAAATAATCACTGTAGTGCAAAAAAGAGTTACTTTTGTGACATTCAAAGGACCAAAGGAAACAAAAAGTGAAAAACAAAGGTCCTTGAAAAGAGAAGCTGACCTGGTTCTGTGCTGGTAACTCAGGGACTGAACTTCTGATAAACCCAAAGCCAGGAACAACAGTTGTGATTCTGTTTTGCAGTATTTGGGGAAGCTTTTTGTTAGCTATTTTTGAACACTATTTTAGAACACTAATTCCTAACTGAGGTCTGGGAGTTGTTCTCAGCTGATGTCTAGAACAGCAATAAACAGCATTTTGGTTAAAACTTAACTGAGGCAGTGTAGGATGGCCTTTAAGAAAACTTGAAGGTTGATTCTGATCCATCAAACCACAGCATTCAGGAACGAAGGAAAACCAAGGAAAAACTGGGGACTTGGAAGCCCTGCGATTTGAATACGTGCACTGAGATACTTCAAAGACCTAATTTGCAGAGATGGCCCCTTGATACTAAAATATCCCAAACAAACAAGAACCCCATCACATCAACACACAAAGACTGTGAGTGCTCAGAAATGAAATTTTCGAAGTCCACAGTAAACCCTTATCCTGGGATAAAATAAACACATAACACCAACAATTTCTAATGGAAGTCAATTACTAATTAATTTAATATCCCCCCCAGACGAAAAGGACATAACAGTAAGGCATTCCCCAGTTCTGTTCTTCATCCCTGCTCCAATATTTAGTCTATATCTAAGAAAGTCTTTCTTCTGCATCACTCTGTCTGACAGGGAGAAGAACCCTTCTTCTTCTTCACCCCATGTGGGCATACTAGAGTAGGGTCCTGCACCTGTACCCTCTGTAATTACCGTGTATGTGTTAAAACAACAAATGCATCGAAACAGTCCTCTATGGAGGCAAGGCACACCCTTAAGGACTGATTTTCCATAGAGGAGAATCAGGCACAGTTATTGCTGAAGGGATGTCCGCAAGTGCAGACAGAAAGGCCAGTAAGGCCATATAATACAACTCAAAGCTTGTGCAATGCACGTCCTAAAGAGAGCTGCTCATTCAAACTCATCAGTAGAAGCTTGCTTGCTCCTCCTCGAGCAAGGCATGAACTCCCTCTATTTTTCAGAATCATTATCTGTATATATAAATATAACCTGTGCACAAAAAAACTACTGATAAAAAAAGAATTATAGTAGTACCAACAAGGCAGGGCCTTAGTTTTTGAAGGGTATGTGTACATAACAGAGACAGCCACTACATCAGAAAAGCAAAGCACGATCAAAGCATAAGACAGCTTTGATAATTGACAGTCTTACTTGCGGACACCAAGTGAATAAAGACAGCAGCTCCCTGATCACTCCTCACTTCTTCCTCCCAAGAGGGGAGGTTCTGCAGGCATGGTGCCCCGTTCATATAGGACCTATTAGCACAGGGTCTAGCACAATTT
>JAVHNF010071722.1:14100-29058 GCA_034783455.1 Micropsitta finschii
TCTGGTGACAGAAGACATCAGCTTCATCTGTATCAAAAAGAGATGAAATATTGCTTCTTCTGAAAAGTATTGCTGCTCCTGAGCAATACATATGTGTGGCTGAGCAAAGGGCAGGGGATGTCTCAGGTGTCTGGGCAGCCTTACAAGGCTACAGTGACTGGTAGGTCTCACACTGCCTTCCACAGAGATGTTAGCTCATTACAGCCCTGGTGTCAATGGGGGTCTTGGATGTGCATTGTTTCCTCAAAGGTACCTCTGCCATCTAATTCACTGGCAAATCATTATCTTACATTTGGCATCTCTTCAAGTGGTTGCAGGTTTCTGTAGCAAGTAGGGCTTCCTAAAGCTTGCTGCTGTCCTCTCACTGAAATGCATAGTAAAACATGGTCAGACAAGGATTAAATGAGGGATGTAGAGGCTGAGCACCCTCCAGAGACCCACCCACTGGTGTGGACAGTCAGGGATCAATCAGCTCTTCCCCATACATCCTGGCAAACACTTACACACCCCACAAGGGGCCTTTTTCTCTGATAAATACCAGATTGCCTGAACATAGCTGTTTGGGGGCTTGGATTTCCTGAGAAATGCAGCTTTTCCTGAAGATAATAAAGCATTGTTTTCCTCGGGTGAGTCTCGAGCTGCAGTGTGTGCTGCTTTCCCATTCTGCAAAATCAGAATGATGATACTGGGGAAATAGAATCATTTCGGTTACCACGGCAAGAGCAAGAGCAGCAAGCCCTGATCTTTAATTTCACAATGAACATCTATTATTACTCCCATATTGACTAAGCTGAGCCCCGAACATGTTCTTTTGTTACTCAGGGCTCCTTGGGAATATTGGACTAACCATTGTTCCACCCCACTTGCTGGATACTGCAGCTTTGCAGTTCACCGGTTCAAGACAAATTCATATTGACTGCAGGAAACTATTAGGATATTTTAACCAATTGCCTTGTAGCAAGAAGTAATCTTTTGTGAACAGCCAGGATTAAACTCTATCTTCAGTGAGGTTTAAGCATCTTTTTAGGCATTTTTTGAGGAACACCACACTGGAGAAGCCAAGATTCATAAGCAGTCTTGTAAAAGAAGCTTTTGCATCCCCAGTAAAAGTCTGCAGAAGTTAACAAGTACTTTGCTGCCTTTTATTCAGTGGAGAAAAATCCTTGTCACCTCTTCAGCAGCAAGGGCAGGATTCACCTCCAGCCACTCAGGAAGGAGGCACTGCTCATTTAGGGCACATGGAAAACAAAGGCAGTTCTCCAGGATTTAGTCCACATCTGAAATGCTTCTGCAACAGTGATGTGGAGGTGCCAGAGAAGATGCATAAGTGATTTGGCTCTCATTTCAGTGAAGACTGCTAGCTAATTCACTGGCAGAGGTAGGCGCCCTGGGTTATAGATACACCAGAGCCCACCTCCCTCAGCTCAAAAGCTCCATCAGTGAAATAAGCTGATTGACAGCATCTGAAGATCTGGCTCGCCATTTCTCAGTTCTGTCTTTAGTTTTACTTGGTTGAATTTTGATTTGTTTCAAGATCTGGTGCCTACTGCAAAGAAAAACTGATCATTAAGAGAAAATGGAGGCATTGAAATGATCAAGACTCTCATTCTGGTTTGCAACACACAGAGCAGCTCACAGCTCTCAGCGGTACAAAGCCTCTGAGCCTGTTTGTTTCCAGCTGAGAAAGCTGTTGTAGGATTGAAGTGGGAAGCTTGATTCTTGGTTCCTTATGGCCCGCTTCGATTTCAGAGGACTTCAGGGCTCTACGTGTCCTGGAGATGACTGACTGATTGCTTTTTCTTTTCTAAGGTTGCTAGAAAATTGAGACTGGAAGAGGGAAGAACCTTCTAGAAAAGTAATTGTAGTTGTTCTCACTGATTCTAAAAAGTACGAGGACATAGAGAAGAGTTAGATTTCTTGTGGGAAATCATGAGCTCTCTCTAAAACTTGATCACCCACAAAATAAATCTGTTTGTGACAATTAGTTTCCGCAAGATGAAATCAGAAGAAATTCCCAAAGGGTTGGTTCCTAAGGCTAATTGCTATTCCTAATACCTGCAGTAACTTATTTTGACCACTTTCTGACTTCCAGATTGCCCCAGATTATCCAAGCCACACTACTGCAATAAACCACTTTTAAGCTTATCGTTCTTACAGAGTAGGGATTGGTTTATTAAACTAAACTTAAACGGGGTGTGTGTGGGGAAATCCCAAGAAAAACTCCTGTGTGGTTTAAAGCCATATTCACCTGGTTTCAGCTCCTGCCTTTGTCTTGAGTTGAAGCTATACTTAGTAATTTGAAACAATAAACTCAAATTTAACATATTTGGATTGAATTTGACTTAGAGTCTCAGCAGCATCCCTGGTAGGGTACTATCTACCACCTTAATCAGCTTTCGCAGATGCACAGTGATTTAAAGCTCCATGGACAGCACTAGTGCCTATGAGATAGCCCAGGTATTTCTGATTTGAGATAAAAGCACAAAGACTGAGTTGCCACAACCTCACCAGCATGTCCCAACAGCACCAGCAGTCACACTGAAGCCCCACTGGAAACACTGGGAAGTCCTTCTGGGATGAAGGAATGGGCAAAAGGGCCATGAATTCCTAAATAAAATGCTGGCTTTCCTTGCAGGTGCATGGGCATGCAATGGACATTTATCACTAGGAGGGACTTTGTAAAGGCACTCTTCCTGCTACCATCTCATTTGAGTATGAACCTTGTGGATCTAAAGTGCAGGCTAC
Organism: Micropsitta finschii; assembly: GCA_034783455.1. Lineage (NCBI taxonomy): Eukaryota > Metazoa > Chordata > Aves > Psittaciformes > Psittacidae > Micropsitta > Micropsitta finschii. Next base: position 16,846 of record JAVHNF010071722.1, read on the forward strand.
AAAGCCTCTGCCTGTTGAGAGAACAAGTCTGTACCCGTGTTACTTGATTTCTCTGACCCCTTCTTTGCCTCTGCTTTCATGTCATATGAAGCATTAATAAAACATTAATGAGGGCAAAGGAGACGGTTCCAGACAGGATGGCCAGCATATCTCTTCCCTCCTGCTCCTTTAACGTTATTAAGACATGCCTTATGCAGTGGTCTGGGCTCTCAGCTGCATTGAAATTTGGATTTGAATTCAAAGTCCAGATTTGGAAAAGTTAAGGGACTTGTCACCCTAAAGGATGACTGAGAGACCTTAGGTCCCTGTGCACACAGAATGGTTCCTCAAACACTAGTGATCTGAACTTTAACATCAATCACATTATCCAAGTAGGGCATGTAAAACTCTATCAGAGGCTGTGCCTCATTTAGCTGGACATTTACTCATGTTCTGCTATGTGTTCCCCATAAAGTACTATCATATTTCTAACGGTGTAGACTGATGCTCAGAAAGCAGCAACTGAACTCAACTGGTCAAAGGGACTTTGATAGCTAAGCTCCCATTTTGATTTTGGATAGGCATCAGCTTGCTTGAGGTTGCTCATCAGGAAACTCTGAGGTATAGATCAAATGCTGAAAGCACCTTCTCATTACTCTCCTATTAGCTTGCAGCCATAGTGAGGGAGTAGAGGGTGAATTCAGGTCTAAAGAAAAGAATCAGAAAGTTAAATGCTCTTAAATCTGTTTGGGGATTTGGAAATAAGGCAGGCAAAGTGATCTGTAAAACTACGCTTTGATCTGATTTATAGCTACAGCAGAGAAATCACATCTGAGCTGCAGCAAGACAAGCAGTCTCACTCTCTGCTGTGTAATCAGGGATAAAGCTGAGAGAAAATAGAAAGGTAGGAAAAAATGAGGAATAAAAGAGGAATACAGGATGAGAAGAGCAGAGGACCCAAAGAGAGGATGAAGAACACAAGCATAATGAAAATTGCATCTATAAAAGCAAAAGACCTATGAGTACTATGTCTGTTATGAAATTAGTTTGCTCTGTAGATTTGTGGAGCAACTGCACCAGATGGACCCAGCTACTTTGGATATACAAAGGCATTGCTGAATGCACTTTTGGTGTGTTGGGTTTGATGCTCTCCTGGGTTACACCTGACTTTGATGCGGTTGATTCAGGTGTGTGTGAGGGAAGAAGCCGTACTCTGAGAGCAATTGTCAGCTAATAACAGGATACAAGAAAAATAAGGCTAAAAAGATTATGGGAGCCACCTAATCTGGAGATCTATCATTATACTTCAAACATTGGGTCTTGCTAGGAAAAAAAGCTACTTTTAGCCCTGGTTAGTATTCTATCATGAACTTCGAAGGTGCTTCAGTGTTTATCAGTATCTGCTGATTGTTTGATCTTCAAGTTAAGTGTAGCCTCTGCTAGATTTATGAGCTGCGGAAGGAAAGGGGAGCAGAGTTATATATCTACCATGCCACGGAGTAACTGGAGATGCTGCAGTCTTCTAAATCATTACTGCTTATTAGGAAAGCTTGTGTTTTCACTGCTGCTGGATGACAGTCTGTTTTAATTTTGCTTTCTGAGGATCTCCTCCATCAGTGACCTGCAGTCTCTGTAAGTGGGAATATAAAGCAATTGACACGAAATCAATATTAATTCAGGAGCATGTCGGGGTTTTTTTTTCCTCCTTTTGTAGCAGATACTTATCAGGGTGTTATGACCTGGCAGCCTGAAGCTGTTGAGCTTCCAAGATGCAGGACTCTCAGGTTCTTGGAGGAATGCTCCTGAATGAGCACATGCAATGTCCTTTGGGTCATGGTTGTGTTGTGTGCTCAAGTACATACCAAGATTAACCATCATTTTTGTGTCCTAAACTCCACAGCTGTTTTGCTCAAAGATTTGTTGAGCAACTGCTTGGTTTGGTGAGTGCTGAGGAGCATGGGTCTGCTCTGGTTTGATTGTATTTCATTTTAGGTGAGAAAAAACAGAGAAAAACAGAGGGTGGTTTTGGTCTTTTTGGTGGTGTTCTTCAAATAGATCTAAAGCAGACTTTGTCACTTGTAAACCTCGGATCAGGACTGGACTTTCTGACCATCATAGCAGAGGGATTAGAGGAAATTTTAAGGCAGATCAAGCACATGTTGATGGGATTTTATTGGGGTTTCTCCCCACATATAAGAGGTTAAGTAGAAGGAATCCTAGGAATGTGGGAGGGAAAAGCTGATGGCTGTGGATCAGTTTGGCACTGGAGTCACTGCAGGATGCACTGTGTGTTGGCCATACTGAGAACTATTATGAACAGTTTCCTATGTAAAGACAAAAATACGGTATTTAATATAGATGTAAGCAGATAACACTGGAAGGGCTCCAAGAGGAACTTGCTGTGCAAAGAGCAATGAGCCAAGATGGTTTTGGGGTCAATGTCTTAGGAGATTGAAGGAAAAAAAGGCTGCAGTGCAGATGACAGGGGAAAACCTCCCAGTCTTATCAAGCACTAATCTAACCAGGCAGCCTTGTCAACAGAGGTTTGAGCTCAGGAGATCTGGGGCTTATTTCTGGCTTTGCAACTCCTTTTTTGACCTTGATCAAGTCATTTTATTGCTCTCAGCCTCAGTTTCTCATGTTGAAAAAGACATTTGTGGTACTATCTCCCTTTGGAGTGTACTTTTCATAAAGGATGTAACAAAAATTCAGCTCTATTTGTTGCACCCAGAAAGAGCTTTTCCAGTAGCTATAACCAATGGGGAAAAAACATCCATCACCCAAGAATGCAGGCACCTCTCTCACCAGTGCAAGGGAAGTGGTGAACTGCAAGACTGCCGTGCATGCCATGCCTCTGAGATGGGGGATTTTAGTTGCCAGGGCTGTTGATGTGACACCTTTAGTCAGGTATCTATAAGAAAGCCGTGAAAATGATGAATTACCAATCTCAGGTGCTTGTTGAGTGCTCTTGTTAGGGACTGTTTCCAATGGTCCGTAGCTTTAGTCTGCCAAGAGTAATTCTGTTCGTCCTCCTGGCTGCCCAGCAGATGAGCAAAATGACTGACAGCAGGAATATTCCAAACCAGGGGATATTAGGCAAGAACACTGATGACTGATGTGTGCTGTTCTCCCAGGGGCGTTATCACTCATGCGATTTAAGTTGACTTCAGTGACACACTTTGCCCTTGAGGATTTCTCTCCTCTGCAGAACTGCGTGCACTTTGCTTGAAGTTCTATCAAGAGCCAGGCAGGCGAGATCTTCCCACTGTGGTGCTGCATTTACATCAGTGTCACAGGCATCAGTCAAGCAGGGCTTTTTCAGTGACAGCAAATGTCATGAGTGTCCCAAGGCTTGCACTAGTTCTCTGCTGGCCCCTTGATCACCGCTAAGATCCTGCTGTCAAGCTGTAGAGTCCTCAGCTAGCCTGGAGTTGCCCTGTCCAAGAGTCCAAGACACTGTCTTACACTGAAAGAGCAGGGTTGGATAAAGAGGAGTCAGACTGGCTTCCCAGGTTAAGGCAATGGTAAAGACTGGGAAGGAGCTTTAGCTCTCAAATGTTTCCCACAGAAACCTTGCTGGCTTTCAGGATATGCTGCCCAGAGGTTACCTATGGTGCGGCTGACAGGAACAGCTATTCCTGCTGTAATGGCCAAGGCAAGGAATAAATGCATCTTCCTCCAATGACATACGCATCAAAGCTTATAAATAGATGAGTAAAGTAAGCTCATACAGGATCAGACTAGGAAGATGTGATGTAACAGCTTCATTATCATATTTATGTCTTCCTAATTGCACTTCAGTGAGATCACTTGCAAGCCTATGATGGATTTCCGTATAATAGGATTAAGTTCTATTTGATCTTAAGCCTTTTTTCAACAGAAAGATGAAATTGAAGGTGAGAATTGGGAAAGATCATGCAAATTATTGGCTAAATTTAATACCAAAATTATTTTCTCTTAATGGAACTTTCTTCCTGTAAATGTGTGCCCTATTTTCTAGGATTCATCTATGCATTTATAACATGCTATGGGAGCGGGAAGGTAACACCAAGGACTTCACAGGTTGGGCTGGCCATGTGCTAAGCAAAGCAGCAGTTATATGCAGGGAAGTGATTTGTGGCAGGGTACGAGGGGAAGAAATATGTCTCCTGAATAGATTACAATATTGACTTCAATCATACAAGTATCCGATCGCAGAGGTGATCTCCTGCCTTGAAGTGCTTTTGGTTTCTGTACTCAGCGTTGGTTTTAGTCGCTGGTTATTTTGAGTGACAGTTGTCAGGAAAAACATGTAGAATTCATTATTTGGGGATGATCACCTATGGTAGCAAACAGCCAAGGAAAAGGAGCTGGTCTTTATCATAACATGAGAAAGCATGACACAGAGCTCTGGAAAGGATTGTTTCAAACTTCTTGCCCTGCTGTGCTTGTCAGGGACTGCCGGGCAAGTCTTGCTGCCTCCAAGTGCTGCTGACAAGATTGAAGGCGTATTAGGGAAAACTGCTTTCTCCTGGGCATGAAATTATTCTGACAGTCGCTAAGGAAATGTATTCCAGTAATCTACTGCCACTTCATGTGTACTGCAGCGAGCTGGAGACTGCTTCAGCGAAAAATAACATCTGCATTAATACTGTGTAAAATCATCAAAAAATCAACCACTTGCTTTATTCAGCAGTCAGAAAAGCAAATTGCTGTAATTAATGGCTGTGCTATTTTTTGTATGGGTGCGTGTTATTATTCTGCCCTTCTACAGATGCAGACATTGAGTTAGCAAAAAAAAAGGCATCTTAAGAAATCGTCATTTAGTTTGTATGCTCGTGCTTTGGTTTGTGTTGTGGCTTTCACACCAGCAGAGTGAGTTTCAGCCAAGTCTCAGGCTCTGGACCACGAGCCTTAGGTGATGCTCCCTCCTGAAGCTGGTTTTGACCAGGTTGCTGTTGTAGAGGACTGTGGCCCTATGGTATGATATAGTTCCGTATTAGAAGTGCTCCATCTAGATATGCAGGAGAGCTGCTCTGAGAAGTCCTTGCCAAAGCGGTTTGTTTCTGGGACAGTGAGTGATGGCTGAAGAAAATGAATAGGTAAAGTTAGAGGAACCATACTGAAAGGCCTTACACAAGTCTTTTTTTATCTAGTATTTGCCTTATTCATAGCTATGATAAGTATGGTAATTGCTAGAAGGATATTCAGCATTCTTGCTTTGAGCACTGTCTCTCAAAGTTAGTAAATAGCCCATCTCTGGACCATTTGCTGCCATTCCAGCTCGCTGCAGGCTGTGTCTGCAAGGTCTGCCAGGGGTGCTGAAGAACTCAGAGCTGAACCCTGCAGTCTGCACTCAGAGTGCTTGCAGGGTGGCTAGCAAAGTTAAAACCACCTTGGCATAAACCCACCGAGCTTTATCTTCCCCATAAATTTATCCAAGGACTAGGAATGGTTTAAGGCACATCAACCTAAAGAAGTTTTAGAGTGCGCTGGAAAAGAGCTATAGTGCTGCGATTTACAGCCAGGAACGTTCACCTGGACAATAAGAATCCTGGTGCATTGAGCTGAAAAATATGCTGCCGTGTATGGTATTGGCTTGTTTGTAATAAAACACTGGCCTAGTACGTTTTATTGGGTTTACAGCATTTATTGTTTTGTTTTCAGAAATACAGTATGTAAGCAAAACCAATAAAATAGTTTATTGCATAGTAATTGTTCAGGAAGAGAAAGACCCATCAGAAAAGGTGTCTCTTCAAAAGTTTTCTGTGGGTTTCATAGTTTAGGAGCCAAAATGGAGGGGATGGTTGAAGACCACCTGGGTTCTCAATTGTCTTTAGTGGGGCTGGATGGAGAGTGTTTCATAAGGCCTTAGAAAATTGCCTATGAGCTTGATCAGCGGGAGCCCAAAGAAGCCAAGGATACAAAGCACAAGCACAGTATTTACTGCTGGTTATTTCTCAAGCCTTTGTTAAGAGGTTTCAGCAACCCAGTGAGAGAGTAGGGCAAATCAGATGACACATTCAAGACCAGACAAGGAGAGAGCAGCAATTTGACTAACAAGTATTGCAATTGATGGCCGGCTGTGGTTCTCACACCCCTTCTTTTGGATTTTTCTCTCATAATACTAGGTATAGAATAACAATATTACGTGTATGTTCTTAAAGTCAAGTCTAGGCTCTGCAAAACCTTATGTGCTTGCTCATCTCTTCTTACCTGGGCAGTCATGTTAGCACAAGTGCATGTGATGAAATAACAACCAACCTAACAAAACCCACTACATTCCCTGATCTTCCAAAGGTACAGCTGATTTCATTCTCAGAGGTACAGAACAGTCCTGGACCATGATCCCTAGCTTTGGACATGAGAGTCTGGACTATCAGCCACAGAAGGACTACTTGTCCCTGAAGGATGCCTTTGAGAAGCCAAATCCCTTCAAGTGTCCTAACTTTCACCCTGACCTGAATCTGTAAGGAGGAGTGTTTGGTGCATACTTGGTTCCACCTGCAGCCTTTCAGCAGCTTGAAATGTTTGCTGTATCCTGTGTCCTATTTAGCCTTTCTATTCAGCTGCCTGTAATTGAGCAGCTCTTTCCAGCACACCCACTACAGTTTCATCCTTATACTGCAGGAACCAATTCCAAGCTATTATTGCACTGCTTAATGATCCCGTTCAGGCTGCTTTGGAAGAGTACTCCTTAGTGTCTCACCCCAGGGATTTAAATAGGCTCGTACATCAAGGCCAAGCCTTGATAATTCCTTTATTTCTGGTGGCATTTTAAATCACACAGAAACCAGGAGCTTCTTCAGAGCAGGAAAATGACTTCCTGCCATTAGGCAGCACCTATCAGCAACCAAGAACACTCTTGAAATTTATATTCTTAACTTTGGCACTTGCTCAGGTCTAGTGGATTAGGCTGGGACAAACAAATCACAGTCTCAAATGTTAAATTTCTCATCAAAGGATTTGCTTTCAGCAATGTGTTTTAGTAGTAAGAGGTTGGTTTTGTGTTGGGGGGAGGGTTCTCTGGTTTTGCTTAGTCTACAAGCCCATATTCAATTCCATATTGTTATTTCAGACTGCATTTCTGACAGCTATCACACTGAATCCATGCATTAACATACTCTTCCCTATGCGCCCATATACTCCACTTTCTTTTGTCTCCCTCTTAATTTCTTTAGCCTGTGAGTTAAGGACCCATGGTAGTGTGGAGGGAGCAAACCACTTTAAATCTTTCAAGTCAAAATGAGAACTTTTCTTTTGAAGAAATAATCTGCATTATGGCAATAACGAGCAATTATAAGAAGTTGGTAGGATGTCAATAATCATGCTTCTATTGCTTTGTTCAATAGACATTAGTTCACATTGTCAAGAACTCCTTTATGTACTACCAAGATCATCCTTGTAAAAGGAAAGATTTCCTGACCTTTTTCTTTTTCAAAGGATTTTCACAGAGCACGCTTGTTCTACAGAGTAATTGTTGGGAGCGCTCCTGAACTCCAGGTACTTTCAGTTGAACCTCCAGCAGTGTGAAGTTCTTTATTTCCAGAATGTGAAATTCTCTTGACCCTTGTCAAATGCTGTCAGAAATTATTATAGATGGATTTCTTTGTGTATATCGTTGTATAAATAGAAGTTTATCAGAAAGGCAGGAGAGGCTGACACAGCTCTTTCCTTGGAGACATCTTTATGGGATTTGGAGCTTTCATTGCATAAAGGCACGAGGATTGTGCCTGAAAGATAAAATTGTCTTCTAGGAAAACACAGAGGTTGGAAGCAGTAAAAAGAAAAATTAATGCCCAATAGATCTTATTCAATCAAAAAATCAGATCTAGATCTTACTTAAGATGCAACCAAAAGTTGTCAAGTCTAAGCGTGGAATTTCAACCTGAGATCTGTTGCACAATGCAGATATCCTCACATATTCATTACTCAATTATTGATGTAGGTGGAAATTATCTCACTGATACAACTTATTTATGAAGGTCCTTTTAAAATACTCAGCATCAGTACTACGAAGAGTTGTGCTGTGTTGGTTAATGGATGATGAGACAATTTTTATCAGTCTTATGAACACTGGTGCAAGCAGAGCAGCAAGTTGCAGAGCCCAATCCTATGCTGCTGAGGGTATCAACTGTATGTGACTACAGCACCTTGTGGTGCCATCCTAACTCTCCCTGCAGATCTGTCTCCACCATTTCCACATGAGGTTCTGCTTCCACATGAGACCCCTCTGCAGCCTGGCTCGATGACCCACTTTCGCCATTGTAGCTCTTCCCTCCTGGCCAGCCAGGAGTTGGTCAGGATTGCTGTGTGTCCCTGCGGGCATTTGTCACACGGACATACAGTGATGAATTATGCACTGAACTCATTTAACTGTGCTTTCATTGCCAATGCTAGGTCTTGAATTCAAGTACGTCTCTGGTCTTTTTTTGTATTCAAGTTGATTGAGAGGATTTAACCATATACAATATTCAAATTGCTTTTATGCATGAAGAGATTTTCAAGAAATCAATGCACTCTTCAAGTAACATAATTAATACATGAACTGATTGCCCTTTAAAGACACTAGTAATGCTTCTTACTAAGACCAATGCTCTAATATTACATTCAGTAATGGACTTTTTAAAAGTTAAATTCTTCATTGTTGGTATTTGAGTAAGACACAAAATTAGGCATGCAGGGCTGTATTTATTAGCAGAAAACTGATTATTATTACTGACCAATCTGCTTTTTAATGATTCAGCGAGCGTGTTGGTTTTTATAGTAATGAATACGGGGCTCTTAATCAAGTGATCTGACAAGTGTGCAATTTGCCTGGAAAATTATGCTGGACTGAAAGTGGTTTTGTGAAGAATAAAATAGGGAAAAGAACCTATAAAGTGTTGGCATTTAGAGGAGAAAGAGGCAAGCAAAACTGAAGGAACAACACTGTAATTCTGTCTATCATCTATATGCAGATATTGGGCCAAAATTCCCAGTTAGTGCTAGGGTTATATTATGCCCAACTCAAGGTAAATTTCAGGTCTGATTTTGCTGTTTTCCACTGGAGGTCAAAGGAGCAGGAGTGTGATGTTGGAGCTATGAAAGGCCACTGTAAAATCAGATGGTTGCTGTTCTGTTGTGCTTTGGTGGCACGTTTGCCTTTCTTTAGTTAAAAAGGAAATATTTATTTTCACTTTGAATGCATATTTGTCTCATTTTTTAGCTGCTCATGTGCCTCTGGGGCATCTGAATCTTTCTACCAACTTGATGTATTTTCCGATACATACTTGTCTTCTCTTGCTTCACACTCCTGAAGGATGCCTTCTCCTACACCCAAGATCCTAGGATGAAGGAATAACAATGGAACTTGTGGGCTGCTGTTCAAACTCACCATGGTCTAAGCAGTTTCTTATTCTGAGGAAGTGGCTGGCGTACATCTGACACCAGGGATCGAAGGAGGCTCCTTGGAGACTTCTGTTGACTTCAGTGGCCTTTGATCACTCAATAAAGAGTCACTGTCACCGGTGACCTTTATCAATGTACATCCTGAAAAATGAATATGCTACTAAAAACTACACCAAACCTTTCTCATTTTTTGATTTGCCTTTAGTTTGCAGTCTCTCTCCCTAGTCTGCTGTCTATGACTGAGTAGGTGGTACTATTGTATTTCATTCTGTTGATCCAGTTTTAAGTGGGTGCCCAGTTCTGGGGTTCAGTTTAAGAGATCCTGGACACTTTCCAATCCAACTCACTTCTTTATAAAGATAGTAAGTAAAATCTATTTTTAAAAAAATGATCCCTATAGTTTATTCATGGAGGACTCAATTGTAGCAAACAGGTAAACAGGAAACTCCCTAGGGAGCTACTACTGGGATTATATTCAAATCCTGAATTAGTATGCCAGCTTTTGTCATTTGTTCTACATCCCCTATAGCATTTGAATAATGAGTATTAGTCTGGCCGTTGTCTCCCAGGTCAGTCCCATGCTAAAGGGTGGTCAAAGGCTCACTGAGGTCAATGTAAAGAGCCCCATCGATGTGACAGCTCTAGCTCACAGCACTGCGGTCACACTGTAGACAACTTAACAGGAGGCCATGTGTGTTGTCTGGAGGAGCCACTGTTGTTGGTGTAAGCTTTCTGAAACGTAGGTATCAGAATTAATGAGAATTTCCACTGAAGCCATTGGAAATGGTTTATAAATGAAAATGTTGGAGGCTATAGTTGCCCATTACAGAGGAATACCAGGTATACCTATGGTCTTTAATCCTTCCCTTGTTTCTCCTCTTCTCCTGCTAATATACAGAATAATTGATTAGAATTTCAAGGTAACATTTGCTCTGGAAAAAAAATGTTGTCAAATATAACAGACAATGGAAACAAGGCATGAAAGAATTCTGCTTTCTTGTTCTTAAAGAACCAAATGGAGCAAGGAGGCAATTTCAGCTGTAGTCTCATAAACACCCTTACTTATTTTTCCTCTAGGTTTAGTATTATTTTTCTGTTGTGCACTGACCTCTTACAAAAAAGGGTGTGTGAAGCTGATAGAGAAGGAGCTTTGGCAGTGAATCAATGTAGGTGAACTAACTGCAGAAGTAAAAGTGCATTGGAGGGAAGCAATACTCCATTATTTTTGTATTGTCTGCAACACCTGAGCCTTGAGTAGCATTTGGAAATACAAAAATGTCCTTTTATCTACATTGTTAAACTGAAAGGATTCCCGCTGTATTTGCTCTTCGTCATCCAAAGCTGTTGCCTGTGATTGCACAGCATTTTGCATTGTCTTCTGTAAAACTCAAATGATTGTTTAGGTTGAATGCCTGAAGCCAGCACTAGATAAGTCAAAGCATCTTTTATTTCCTTTCAGGACCTGGGAGACAGATGTGTCACTCAGTAGCATCTTTTCTCTATATTACAATCACAAGGTGCTTTAGTGCTTTTGTTCCACAATGATGGAAACTACTCTTTTTTTTAACACATCTTTTGGTGGGTGTGGAATTTGGTATAGAGGAACTGTAAAGTCTAAGCCTATAATTACATACAAATTGGTCACTGACCCTGTATGTAGTTGACCTTCCCAACCAGTAAATAGCTCGGAAATATTCACTGTAACCTCCACCCTCACAGGCAGAACTCCCACTGATGCTAGTTATCATTGTCATTACTGTAAAACCTGGGTAACTATCAGAGCCTGTTTCTGTTGTACCAGGAACAGCATCAGTTCAGAACACTTGGTGCTCTGTGCTCTGCTGATCTCACAGTCTAAAAAGGCAAGGCAGCCTTGAGTTGGGGTTAGATATACGACTGTGTTTTCAAATAATCCCACATGAACGTATGGATTTTTTTTCCTTAAAGAATGATAGAACACAGTCTTCAAATGTTATGATTCCCTGTACATCTTAATAACTTCTTAGTCTTCAAACTCTGTTTTCTTGACAATAATAAATAAGCGACACAGTGAGCATTTCTACACAGATAGCCTAGCCAGCAAAAAACAACTTGGCTCCTCCAAGCTTCCAAGGCTGGACAGCACAGCCACTGGTCCTCAGATAGCTGTTGCCCCTATGGTGAGAAACAGTGGCTTTCTGGCAAAGGTTTAAATCCCATCACAAAGTACGACTGTAACTGACTGGCCCTTTCATGGGGCGTTACCAATATTTACAGTTGCAGATGTGTGCTTTTACTGCAGTATTTGTTGGGTGTTATCTGACTTGACCAAGATTTCAGCAGGGAATTAGCTTGGGACCGGTTATGGAGAGATTTCAGACAAGCTTATACCTGACTTTGATGCTGATGCAGTCCTCTGCAATCTGAGCCATTTCTGAGTATTTCTCACTATAATAGCTGCAGACTGACTGTAATTCTGGCAGTTTAGTTCATTACAAGCAAGAAGAAGAATGAGACCATCAAATCCAAGCATCTGTCAAGATGCTTTGCTCAGGTAACAAATTTGAACACCTGAAGGTACCTTCAGTACTATAAAACATTAAAAAAAGGCCTATTACCTAAAGCTAGAACACTTAGCTTTGGGGTGGGGAAGATTCAAAATTAATCATTGTCCAGGGTAGGCTAAATGAGCTCATGCTTTGCATTATGTATTATGAAGATCAGCTATCATTCTTTCCACCGTCACAGTTTTAGACATTCATTGTTTTGACACATCCTCAATGGGATGGCTTTCCAGTCATGACAGACTGGGACCCAGTAGAGTCTCACCAGCAAATATAGCTGGGTTTTCTGTAACATTGTGTTGATTATCTGCAAGTTTTGTAG
>JAVHNF010071725.1:17098-27944 GCA_034783455.1 Micropsitta finschii
GCAAAGCTTACTGCTTGCAGTATCCAAGCTGGCTACAGAACAGCTCGTTTAGACATGCCTACATGTTTAAGTCACAACTGCAGCACTGCTATCCCCCTAAAGGCTCAGATTCACCTCAAAACTAGTAATCACCTCCATCCCTTAGCTCCATAGAACTGTGAAAGGTCTGTGTGACACATCAGAAGCACAATACAAAGCTTCATGTCAAAAAATACAGGTACAAGTTCCTCTTCTAAAAGTGTTTATAGGCCTTCTCTGAAGCTCATTTAATCACGTTTTCACAAACATTTCCAAATACCCATACTGCAAGTTGTGTCTCCACTGTTCAACCTGCAACTGGCTTAGGGATGCTCCTTTCTGTATCTCCCAGCCTCAGAGGTATGCCGGGCCAGCTAATTCAACTAAGGACACTCACAGGCTCCCGTGATTTTAAACTTACCCAATTTTATCACAGTTCAGCCAGAGCACTGAAGTAGTTTGATGTCATGCTCACGGTACATATAAACTACTTGGAGACAGTACAGCAGCCTTTTTCTTTTTTAAATCAATTTTTCTCCTCTTCCACTGCTGGAGTTATCTTTCTCAAACACCCTCCTCCATGCTATCTCAGAGAAATTAATTTGTAAAAGAGCAGAGGCAGACATATATTCCTAACACTAACATTCTGCTTTTATCACCTAGTTTTCTATGTAGTTTAAGGCTGGGTATTTATTGATGAGTGTCTTCCGTAAGTGCTAAGAGAAGAATCTATAAAGATGCTATGCAGGGCTCCTTAATGTGGCAATTCTGCTGCTCTATTATGTTTACTCACACATTCACAGGCTGAACTACAGCACAGGTAATTATACCTCAGCTTGCTTTAGCCTGTTACTGCAGCACTGGGTTTTGTGCAAGATATTAGTCAGAGTCCTCAGTGCATTTATTCAGTGTGTGCTGAAGTGCACGTGCCAAATACGGCCTGCAAATGTAACTTGTACTAGGTACAGCAGGACTTCCCAGCTACAGAGAAAAAGCTTAAATTACAGAAACTTCATCAGGCATGTTTAGGGTGGCAGCACTCATCAGCTCTGCAGTGATGGGTGCTACAGGGCGCTGAGCATTTAATTTACATTATCTCTTTGCAGGGCACACCCTTCAGCAGCACCCCCTTACCTAATTTTACAGGAAATCCCTTCTTGGTACTACTTTTAGTTTTATTTTTGCAGAAAAACTTTATTAGAAAAATTATTAATAGTACCTTATTAATAAAAAGTAGTATTGCCACTGCTGTACTTTTATCTCCCTCATGTACCCAACCCCTCCTACAATGAACCCCCTAAGCACTTACCTCCCCACATTTCTTCTGAACTTCACACAAAATGGGGAAATGAGTTGGGAGAAGAGAAGGAAGGGGAAATAGATTGCAAAATCTTTGCTAGAGTTCACAAGTACTTACTCAAATTTGTAGTCCCACCAGCTGCAATAGACCTATTCACCCAAGTGTCTGCTTATGCAAGCAGAAGTTGCACAAGGGCGACCTAAATTATTTGTTCAAAGCTGTACAGAACTTATTTCAGAGCCAAGATTAGAACAAAGACATTCCAATTCGCAGGCCCACGGTCAAATTGTTGTTACAATCCTTCTACCCAAACTTAATAGCCAAAGCAGAAGTGAAATTATAATCAGCCAGGTTTGGGGTTTTTCCTCTGTAGTAATTACAAAATTAAGATTAATAATGACAGTCATGGAAGAAAAATCCAGAGACAAAGCATGAGTTAGAATGGTAGATTTAAGGATCCAAGCTTCTCCAAATTGTGGCCCAAAGATCACTGTTACTGGCAGTCATATTTTATATAAATGAGAGTGCAGTCAAGCAAGCTGCAGATCCATTTGGCATATTCTTTTAATTTATGATAATAAAGGAATAAAATAACCAGATACAGCCTTTGCGTAAGCCGCAGAACATGACTGTGAGGCTGTAATGCACACTAACAAGTTTACAATGCACAGCTATGATCGTCTTTAAGAAAACTCAGCACACAATGTGTAACACTGGGGTCAGATTCTGCCCACTCTCAAAAGATGCAGAAGAGGAGTAAGAACTGCTCCATCCTTGGCTGATACCTTACTCCCTCATGTTATACAAACACTACAAGTTCAAATGCTTGCAGCAGGAGTATATGATGAAGCGCAATATTCTTATAAAAGGGCAAGGCAGCTGACATGCTTCCCATTATGCTAAGCAATTTGAGCAAGACTGCTTCGCAGTTGCCTCCCACATTCCAGAAGCACCACTCCTTCATTTTTATTCTGTGCTGTATCTAAGTGGCACAATCTATCCCTAAATATGCAATTAATCTGATATAACATTTAGTCTTCACAATGACACGCATTTACATGGAAAAGCATTTCTAGAGAAAGCACTGAACAAAAATAGGACATGCTTGAAGACCTTACCCGTTTATCTATCTCTCCATGCTGCAGCTGAACAAAGCGAGCACTGATAGCAGCTATGTAACTCTGTTGATTAGAAAACGCAACCCGCCCAGCTCCTTTTGGGTACTTCAGCTCAGGGTCTGTGTCAATTCCAGCATAGCACACCCCTCCATACAGCCGATCCATTATCATTGCAAGTTCCACTAAATCAGAAAGGAAAATCAAACAGTGGTGTAGGCTTGGTAATTTTTAGTAAAAGCATCAAATAACAGCCCAGTTGTATTTATGTCCCCCACTATAAGTACCAAGAACACTTAATACTTCCCTTGCTGAAATAACTTGTTTCCCCCACTGCTCCCCAAATCAGACTGCATATTCAACATGCCCAGTGCTGCGGAACACGCAGTGTACCTGCTCGTAAAGGCCGAGGAACACCACCAACAAAAATGGTTTTTCTTGGGTCAAGAGGCTGTGAACCATCCATAACAAAATCACTATCACTAAGGTTCCAAGGCCGGATCTGAACCTATGGACAAAAAGCCTTTTTTTTTTAACCATTCACAATTCAAAATATCTCAGTAATATAAATTAAAACAGTAACCTACAAAGAAGAAAACCTCTTAAACAGCCGTGCTTTCTAAACTTGTTTTCTACTTGTTCAGCAATCACTTCTTAAAATGAGATGGTAATAAGCTCTGTTAAGACAGACTACTTGATCATGCTGAATTTCACCACTTCCTTGTTACCCAAATTTCTGGGAAAAAAAAAAAACCAAACTTGCCCTCTACTTACACACTTTCTTAATCATGACTGAACTGTCCTGTATGAACCACACTGGTGCATTCATATCTATGCTACTCGCGTTGTTCTAGCCAAGTGTAACCATTAGACTAGCATTATCTCAATGCAACAGGCTCCAGTGCACAAAGTGGTGTGTTTACCTACTATGCAAAACTAGCTCCTTTATATTTGCCTACAGCTGGCCAAATTTAAGCTACAGGAATAGAGCAGGTCTCTCCAACTGTTAACAGACTTGCATCAGCCCTAAACCCATTCATACTTATAATTTACAGTTCAGTGTCACGTGATGGATTTGTCTCTGTCAAAACATGTTACACACATTACTCAGGCAATATGAATTCTGTATTTTAATCAATAATAAGCATAAAATACTTGTAATAAATATATTTCCAGACATAAGCAATGCTGAAATTCAGCAACCCTTTTTCTAACAGAGGTATGAATTGTAATTAGACTAAAAAATTTCATCATGTCTAGTTTAAAAATAAGTTAGTCTTCTCTTTGAGAACTTAATTTGACATCTTAAAGGAATTTAAACATCAGCACTCTGAAGACAGAAAAGAAGGAAAAAAGGCATTTGAAAAGAACAATTTCTGATTATTCTGCAGGCCTTGACAATTCCACCTACCGGTTTGTCTTTGATAGTGGGGCTGGAAACACAAAGATAGAGCTTTCCATCTTCTTCAATACATGCATCAATCAGTGCCTGTACAGAGCTTTCATCTTGGAAGAGCAAAAATGCATATCCTACGAAAAGGAAAACAAGCACGTAATTTCTTTTGTCTATTTGCCTATAGGATAATAACTGAACCCAGAATTATGCTTGACACCATGTCATCATGCTACCATACAGTAAGGGACAAACTTTAAGGTGCCCTCACACATTTCCAACCCAGCCTCCTGCAAGTCCTCTGCAGAGACATGAAAAAAAGCTTGCCGAGCAGCACTTTCTCCCATTTCCTTTGAAAAGGATAAACCAGCAGGATAGACTGAACAAAAGCCACACCTGTAGACATAAACTTGTCATGTTGGTAGCTAATATAAGGCACAAATCCTTCCCAACTTCTGTGGAGGTCATTTAGTCCCTTGAAAGACTAGTCTTGACGATTATCACAAAAATTAAAAACAACATGAGGAGAAAAAGGACATCGTAATAAGGTAAAAACCTTATAAGGAATAAGGAATTATTCTTGTGGTGCTAAACAACTGCAAAGCAACATCCTAAATTCCACCATTTCATAACAATCCCAAGGATTCAATGTTTTTTCTCCTAAACATTGGGTCATTGTCACAAAAAAGCTTGTCTAAAATGAAGTCTTATAAAAAAAAATTAGTCCAAAATGGTCATATATTGATGGTTATCACGTATTTACCTTTAGGTGGAAAATAGGATTTGCTCTCTGCCTTGTGTGGCCAGTCTACAATCAAAGGTCCGAAGCGACGAAAACTAGCAGTGATCTCATCTGTGAGGAGGAGAGAAAGGAAAAGGCACAAACTGAATTAAAATAAATTGTATGGAAGACATTTGAAGAACACTGATTTCGGGTAGCTTCATCCTACAAATAAACACCCTATGACCAGCAGATGTTCAGCAGCTCATAGCAATGCTTACTAGCCGATGGAGCATTTTTATGACAAGTCAGAACACAAATTAGAAAACACAACAGGTCAAAGATCAAGGTTTTCTTTCTACCTATTATAAATAACTCATAACCCACTAATTCAGAGAAATGGAGTCACTGTATCTCCACAGTTAATGCCAAGCCCAGCTTCAACTATTCTCCCACAAGAAGTCTAGAGACAATTTGCTGATTTGCTAGTAAGCAATCTGCTCTGTCAGTATGCCTTATAATTGCAGAAACTCTGGGAAAAAAAAGAATGGACTATCACAAGACCCAGCCATGCCTGTTCGTATCACATGCTAGTACCACATGTTCAAATACAATGTGACCTTGACCTCAAACGAACATAGAATAAACTTGCAGGACAGTTATATAATTTTGTAGGAGAGATGGCAAGAACATATTACTGCATCAAGAAGAAATTCTTGCATTCATTTCAATTCTGCCTCTGACCTCCAATTGCTGGTATAAATTTGCATATGCTAGTCCCATAGAAGTCTCCTAGTTGCAATTCTGTTCTTGGAATTGAGTGAGCATTCCTTTCCTTCTCTACAAACACATGTGAACCGTCACTAGCTGAAGTTCTCTGGGCAAGAACTTTACATTAAGAAACTGAAACAAAAGAACAAACTTCACATTGTGTAGCAGCACCTATATTGGTACAGTGCTCAGCTGTATTCTGTTCTTGGTGTTACAGAGCTTTTTATACTAGGATGCTGCTGAGGGTTCCTAATACACAACTTAGAAGACTCTCCCCATCCCCAAATTCAGTTAGAAATCTGAAAAGGTGTTGCTAAGTATGTCTTTTTTGGTTTGCTTACACTCTTTGATGGCATTGCTAATACAACAGCCACTGACAATCCACTATACTGACTTACTATGCTACAGGAATTTCATAAAACTACTAGCAATACTTTTCCTACTACTGGCTTCTAGTGCCTATACAGTGATTGCAGCATAGCTATAAGCTTCAAGAGGTGATATTATTTATATTTGCACCATATACTATAGAAGTCAGTTAAATGTGTGGTAACATATGCTTTTGTTATTCAACAGCAGAACAATAGCCTAAACTAGCTTGAATTATCTCACATTTGCCAAGGACTGAAGGTGGTAATATGAGAAGAGCCATTTACATATCAAAACCTTTCCACAGAGTTTGGAAATCATTCACAAGTTAACAAAGAAAAGGTTTCACACCACAGTTTTGTGAAGAGGACAGAAGCTTTTCTGCAGAAGATTTTCTGGGCATACCTTCATCAATATCTGGTGGCAGTCCCCCAACAAAGACTTTACGGGAATACCGTTCCACTCTTTCTCCATTCTGATGGGAGAAGCAGTGAGGTGATCCTAAACCACTGTGAAGAGTCTGATCCCCACGTCCATCATCCAAGAACCCGTCTTCCATTGGAAACAGTGAAGACTGACCTGAAGAGGGGGTTAAAAAAAAAAAAAAAAGGAAAAAACATACTAACAGAACAAAGCACACACTGCTTAAATAGTATTTTAAAATGCACTAGTTGCTGCATTAGAACTGTTTGAAATCTTCCCTTTCAGTGCACAGTTACGTTCCCAATTTCATATGACCCTTCTAGTTTTCAATATCACTCAGTAACTGATTTCCTTTGTATTTCTAGGTTATTACAATTCAAAATGAAATAAATATAAATAAATAAAATAAAAATTTAAAAAAAAAATCCTTGTTGTTATTCTAGAAATAACTACTCACACATGACCTGCCAGGCATGGTTTACTCCATGGACTGGGTGAGAAGGGTAGGTGTGTGAGAGAAAAATCACTGTAAGTTTAATCTCCAGACTTGGGATAAACTAAGTAACACTACAGCAGACATAATGCATTAAATTACAAAGATTCATTTGTTATCTCTAATAACTGATTAAAGAAAACACAAATGCTGTGATTTCTCTCAAGAAGAAAGGAGGCAAAGTATATCAAGACACATTCTGTAAGCAGTACAGGTACTTTGACTTTATCTCCTTCCACTGGGCAACAGATTGTATTTCAACTTCATCAGTCAGATAACTGAACACACAATACCTTATTTATTTCCAAGGTTAACAGAGACTCAGCATCAGTTTTGGCCAACTGTAGCTTGTTTTCTGGCACATAAAGCTCTTTTACCTCGTAAGAGGCATCCACTGGTACAATATCCTGTATAAAAAGAATAAACAGAATTTAGAGTTTACTCAGAATGCTTCTTGGACTCTGAACACATGGTCAAGAAGTAAAATTCTAATGTTGCACTACTCTGTAGCAAGAGTTTATTCATTGTTTTACTCATTTAAAAGCCAGCACTGTTCCAAGATTATGATATATTGCTAGCCAAGCTGCTAGCTTTAATAATTCAAGTGAAGCATTCTGACAAGTGATTTTTTTGTATATCTTAAGTACCCCATATAACATTTTCCTAGAAAATGTTTTAACTTTATAGCAAAGTATATACAGACCCATATGAAGAATAAAGAAATAATCTTTATTTTCCCAATGTACACAGGTATGCTTGCAGGAAAAAAAACAAGTTTGCCTGAGAATTTTAAACTGCTTATTCAAGCATTTATCAGATATTAGGCACTACCTCCATGGAAAGTAAAACAAAGGGAGTAGGATGATGAAAGCAAGTGGAAGATAAAATGGCTGCAGGCATAGAAAGACATGGAAAGTCGCACTGACTGTTACATAATTCATACCTCCAAAGACAAACAAAAGGAAAACAAATTATACTAGCTCTTAGCAGTTGTGTTTTATAAGCTCAGTCCATTACATATCAGATGTCATTTGGGAAGCTGATTTTATTAGGCAGTAAGTTAGGCAAAACCTGCCTTCTTTTTTCTCTGCCTGAACAGCAGCACTACAGCCCAGGAGGGCTGCAGCAGACTCCCAGAATCAAATGAAGATATTGCCTGCTGTAAAGAACAGCAGACCTTACAAGTATAATGACTGAGTACACATAATGCTCCTTCACTGAAGATTCCCCTCTGGAGCCTAGGTCATTACCACGATAGAACACCCTAATTTTACCAACCATCAAAGCTGAAAATATATGTGCCTATTAAAAAGGTCTACTCAAATAACATCCTGGTTTTAGTGTCACACTAATGGACAAAACAATAGAGAAAAAGGTTTCACAACACAGTTTCTGCCAACAACCCACCTCAGTATAAGGATGTAAGTAGCCTGAAGATAGTGCTAGAAACACTGAGTCAGATATTTAAAGAATTAGTTGGCTTACTAAACCTAGAATCCTTTGCAGACATAAAAAAATGTAATTTAAAACAACATCTTAGGTTTTTAAAAAAGAGGAATCCATAGGTCTTTAAACTGTATGAATTTTAAGAAAATTCTAGGCTAGCAAGCCATCTAGTGACTACTTTAAGGTAGTAACTTCTCAAAAGTCCATTCTACCAAAAGACAAGTTACACAATATTCCTCAACATTTATTATTTCTGAACGCATTCATATGAAAAACAGCAAAATAACAAATAACCTTGATGTTTTACGGGAATTTGCCGCCTTAGACTGCTGTGGCAGGTTCTTTGCTAGTGCTGTCAATCCTCAACATACTTGAAAGAAAGGGCCTCCAGGCAAGTTTCCAGCAGATGAGCATCCACAAGTGAAATCAAATTTATGTCACTGAATGACTAGTCTTACAAATTCATTTTAATTAAGGTGTGAGGCCATTGAATTATTTACATATTGAAAAAAACATAGGTATTCGTGCAACTATAATAATTACTGCTTTGGTATCTATAGCTTGCAGGCAAATTTGAGAGTACCTTAAGTACAGGGAAAACTGAAAAACGCAATAACAGCTGTGATCTTAACAAAGAGGGGTACAATTTTCTGGACTGAAACCCTCTGCCCATTATGTTATGTTCTATCACTTCTTAAATTCAATTCAGCCATAGAAAAACTACTCCTCTTGTGCCAACAAGAGGAATTTCTGACCACAGGCATTCACTGCTGCTTCTCTCACATGTGTAAAGATACCATTACACATTTATTTTGTTCAAAATAAGTCATGTTTAGCTTGCATAGTACATCTGTATCGACCTAAATCATTTTGACTGAAAACAGCTATGAAATACTCATAGAAACCTATCAGTCAGCAGATCTACCTGGATGACTGTTGCCCAACCAGAGTCTCTGCGATTAACAGAGTGACTCTGAACCAAAACCTTGCCTGTGCCCTGCCCCACAAGTTAAAAACAAGAGAAGAAAGCAGAACAGATAACAAAAACGACACCATCACAGTATTTAATGATTACACAATTCAAGGTAACTAGAGCTTGTTCTTTTAATAACAACTCCAAAATTCTACATGCCTTTTTTTACCAAGTTGAGCTACTGAAATCTCTTTCTGTAACATTCAGTAGCGTATTTTCAGAAGAAAACAATCACAACCAAAGCAGACATATTTCACAAATAGGAATTCCGTAAGTTAAAATACAGAAAGTTCTGCGTACTTTCCTAAGCATAAGAAGAAATCAATGTTTTATTAATGTGGGAAGTACAAAAGTTACGTACTGAGGTGTGGGCTTTTTAAGTTATGCTTAGAAGCTCATACTGCTCACTCTGGCTTACATCTTTCTTTTTAAGTGTTTAAATCTTCAGTGCAATAGTATAAAACTAATAGTATAATTTTGCATATCATTTACACAGAGTGTTTTTTTTTTCCCTCAGCTTCTCATACAAAGTAACTATTAGCCTAATCTGAGAATTAGGGGGGGGGCCTGCAAAGGTCATCTAGTCCTGCCTCCTGCTCAAAACTGGATCCAGTACAGCAGGCTGCTCAGGACCTGGCCAATCAAGTTTTGAATATCTCAAAGGATGGAACATCCACAAACTCTCAGAGAAACTTTTTCTAATATTAGATCATCTTTACAGTAAAAGGTATTATTCCCCTATGCCTAGCTTGAATTTCCCATGTTTCATCTCATGTCTGTTGCCCCTCATCCTACCCTTGTGCACCTCTGACAAAAGCCTTAATCTGTCTTTATATTCTCCCACTGCAGTGCTAAAAACAGCAAAAAGATCTCCTTTAGCCGTCTCTTTTCCAGGCTTAACAAGTCCAGTTCCCCTCAGCCTTTCCTCTACAGCAGTATGCGCCAGTCCCTGACCATCCTGGTGGCTTCCCACCCAACTCACTCAGGTCTTACGAAAGCCAGTTACTCTCACTCGTTTCTATGTATTTCCCAAGACCCACCAAAGTTTGCATCTTAAGGAAAAAAAAATTAAAAAAAAATAAATAAAAAAAGAGACTGACTTCCAAGAACAAGCCTTATCTTCTACTGTGTTCCTAATTCTGACCATTCCAAAGTACAGAATTTAAATACAATTGCAGGGAATTGTGTGAACAGAGCTAGGGAACCAGTACTGTGTAACCATGAGGAACACCTTCCCAAATACAAGTGTAATGCCAAGCTTAGATAGGAAATTGTCTGTAACTGTTGGGGGATAGGTGGGAGATGGAAGAAGGGACACAATGTTTACACACACCCAATGGATTGATCTGAACAGTAGAAGAACGGTGTGACCAAATTCCAGTTTAGGGGATGGTATTTGCAGAGCTGCCATAAACTGACATCCATAAGAGTGGGACTTTTACAGAAAGTTAAAAGTTCAAAGTTTCAAGTTACCTACGGGAAATTCAACTCTTCCCTTGTGCAATTTTGCACTTCTGTAACAGAAAAGGTGGCATTTCTGAACTATGACTTCTTCAGAAAATACTTTCCAGGCTAAATATTGAATTTACTCCATAGTAAGGAAATACAAACTTTGTGCAATGGGCTGGACCAGCTATATTTGTTGACAGGAAAAACAAGAACAAAACCAATTAAATCTTTACAGCCAAACACCTGAACTAGGCTTGTCTGACTCCACTAGGAAGTGTCAGCAGATTTGAAGTCAAATTTATCAAGCTCAAAGGCCACAAAAGTCTTTTTTTTTTTTTTTTTTTTTTTTTTTTTTTGGGGGGGGTTGGGGGTGTG
>JAVHNF010071731.1:6523-17213 GCA_034783455.1 Micropsitta finschii
CTTGCACTGCCTCTTTGGCTTCTCACCTCCACTTTGGGCCTTTGTGAATTACCTGAGGGATGGCTGCACAGGTTCATAAAGGAAAGCAGCGAGTAAGTAAAGATAACCTCAGCAGTGCCTGGCTGCTGTCCTGGGCACACACCTCGTAACCATCACTTTCAATGCAAACTAGCCAACAACAGAAAGACAAAGAAATCATCCCAAACTCAGACACCAAACTCTCCCCACAGAATTCCTAGGGATCCAAGACAGGCTCTACTCCACTGAAAAGCACTGTCAGCAGCACAGTGTCTCTGCAAAGTTGTAATTTGCAATAATAGTTTTCAGTCGTGTTGAGACACATCTAAGTCCAAGCTTCAATACCAATCCAGAAAGCACGCCGCATTCACAGCACAGCTTGCGTTAAAAACGATGTTAAGATCATCTAGTTCCACCCCCTGCTGTCACGTCAGGGACACCTTCCACCAGATCAGGTTGCTCAAAGCCCCATCCAGTCTGGCCTTGAACACTGCCAGGGATAGGGCATCCACAACTTCTCTGGGCAACCTGTTCCAGTGGTTCACCACACACACAATGGAGAACTTCTTCCTAATATCTAATGCAAATCTACCCTCCTGTAGTTTAAAGCCAATCCCCCTTGTCTTATTGTTTAACAGGGATCTCTTGTATTTCTAGAAATATCACAGCTCTGCTTAATAACACTAAGGTAGCTTACGACTGACACAGCCCTTCTGGAGTCCTGTAACAACAATGAAAACCAGAATTTCACAATGTCTTTAATGAAATCACCACTTTCAAAAACTCTTATTCAGTAGGGATAGGGAAGAGCTTACACAAGCACTGAACAAAATCCATGCACATGAATTCAGTAATGGATTTTAATCAATTGTAAAAACCTTTGAGATGGAAAGCGATCCTTTAGGAAGCAGTCCAAGTGATGATTTCTTTATTATTTCTTCACTGCCACTCAATACAAAATATCAAACACAATTACAACAAAAAACAACTGAAGAACATTTAGTCCTCATTTCATCTGAAACATGTGCACAAACACAGCAGGCATTAATTTCATCACCCTGGCAGCAACTGGTGTAAGATGCTAAGGGTCACAAGGAGACAAGAGCATTCATCATATTGAATTACTAGTCCTTCCAGCCCTTCAAATGTCCTAATCACAGTCATATTTGCAGTCATTTTGGTTTTCACATGCAACTGCCCTTTTTCTGCATAAATATAAGAAACCAGACTTCCCTAACACAGTAAAGACAAAAGCAGTAACAAAAAACAGTTCACAGGCTATTTGATGATTTAGAATGTTCTGGCCGGAACAATCATTTGTATTTGCTAGTGCTAGTAGTTGAATTGCACCTGTTTGTGTTAGCAACTGTGTTGGCTCATTACTGATAAAATTAACATTCTTTGCTCTCTAAGACTTTCTACTCACCAGAGTTCAAGCACCTCGTATTTTCCCAGAAAACAGTACTGTAGTGCTGCTGCAGCTTACAGGACAGGTGGGAAGCCACACAACTGAATCATAAGCAACACAGGACCAAAGCAGGGCTGCTCTCTCTATGACACTCTCCAACAGCCTACATCTACAGATTTTGATTATTATGAATTTATAATCCCAGAGATTGTTGAAAAGCAATGAATTAAATTTATATCTCCTTAGTAAAGTTCATGTATACTTGCTAAACTGCAATTGCACTTACAAATTTACCCAGCGTTAGAGGATTTCACATTATAACATAATGGCTTTGTCCATTTTACCTCACTTATGAGACTGGTATGTCCTGGATTAATTTTTGTACTCTGAGTACTGATACTTCATTTTTTCTACAGCCAACTCTTCCATGACAGTCTGCAAAAGGGCTATTTTTGGCAGTTCATTAACAGAATTCTAGTATTATTGGAAAACCCAAACTGATTGCATCTTAGCTCCAAACAAATCATTTTGGTAGAAACAAACAGGCCTGACCTAAAATTTTAAAGGGAAAGTATTTACAGTAGGAGATAGTAAGAAACTTTTACAGTTACTTCATAAGACACTCTCTAGAACATACTCAGTAAGAGTTCACCGCAATCACTGCTCTATAATTATTTCGGATTTCAAGTCAAATACTTATAAGAAGGGGAAATACTAGTCTCTCAGGATCTTCTGTCATGCAGATCAGGTTATCACCTCATTTAGTCATACTTTACAACTGGAAAAAGATTTCTATAAAGATAAAACGCCTTCCCAGCAAGACCTAGAGCTTTTGCTTTAATAAACTTGGCTAAAAACATCCAAGTCAAGGAGAACAAAAAAAGAAGCAAAATACATTTGTGCATACAGCTGTGAGGAGGAGACAGATTTAAATATCTGATGGCCTAACAGCAGATGATACACAGAAACATCAGTCTGTAGCAGATAAATAGAAATACATATATTAAAATACACTAGTACTTCATTCAGTCAAAAAATTATCTACATTTATGATCCAAACCAACTTTACTCTCTTACAGACCCACTCACATAATAATTTTGCTGAAATTCCTAGTTAAGATCATACATTTAAAATGTTCACAACTGCCTTAAGAGTGTTATCATACTGAAAACCCACAAATGTAATAAACTATATGTAATAAACACTAAACAGTACATAATGTTAAAGAGCTTTTATATAGGGTAAGACAGAGGCTGTGCTAAAAATCACAAGGCTTTGATTTGGTAAGTCACTTAAGCATCTGTATAATCCTAATGACTTTTCTGAGACTAAGCAACACGTTCCCATATTCTGATGGCTGATGCTGCTAGCCTCCCACTTATCCAGCTATAAAAAATATCTCAACACACTTAAATCGACTGAACAAATGAACAGACCTGAAAGAGATGCTGAATTCCTCCCTCCCATGGTTATTATGATACCTTAATGCTAGTAAAGCCTTAAAGATGCCTTACAAAGCCACGCAAGTTACTATTCTTGCATTGGGTTTTAGGATTAAGTTTAATGATCCTACACTTCTGCATGTAATTACATGCCTTAAAACACCCGGCTCACAATAGCTCTCAGGTTACCATCCCAATACCCAACACCCAGGCACATGGTTAACTTTCCACTGTTTCAAGTTAAATGTGCTAAGCGTTCACAAGAGTAGGCCTGAAAAAACACACCATTTCTCCTTAAACTAATGAAGGATATCTTCCAGTTAAATGACACATGAATTTTAAGGATTGCACCTCTTGCTTCAATACGTATGTATCATATATTCCCAAGCTTTATTTACATTTCAGTCTCTACTTCTAACTTTCAGTTACTATTTTACTTACCCTGTGGCATATACCACATTGGTTCTGTGGGCTCTCTTTATTGGCTTCTGTTACCCCCTATTTCAGCTTTGCATACACCATTCCCTCTTCTCTTAACATCACCTGTGGCTTACTGTGACAAAGCATCTGTATTTTAATATTGTCCTAAGTGATAACCTCTACCATCTCCCACCTTTTTTTTTTTCGTGTATGGATGGATGACATTCTATCAATGCAATAAAAGAAAATAATAAGATAAATAAAAGATAACAGCTGCTTTGTTTCTTTTGGTTAGCATCTTCCTTTCTGTATCTTTCTGTCACACACATTTTTAAAATAAAAGTTCTTATCAAAGTTCAAAGTGGTTGCTACTCTATGCATGCTATTTGTAGGAAATCTGAGTATTTTTTCTGTTATGATTTATAACTTGATTTTTGGCTCTCATTCTTAGAATGGGTTGAATTTTCAGCAGCTAATGACCAAGGTGCATCACACATCAAGATATCTGCATTAAAGATGCTACATAAAAAAAGAAGGTGGATAAACCAGTAAGTAAAAGCAAGAGCAAAGTTCCGTGAGTTACAAGCTGAATCAATAGTAATTCACCAGAAGATCTCACTTCTGTTTTGTACCTATTCCTGCCGGCACGGCTAAGTAAGTACTTAGTAAGAAGAGTACTAGTTTGTTTTACCCTGATGTCAAACTTCATTTTTATCATTAGCGGGCTTTGGGGGTTCCAATGAGAATCAAAGTGAAGTGAGGCCTACAACTTTAGCTCAAGAGTGGAAATTTGGGAAGATGTAGCCTGATGTTGAAATAAATGATTCGTAAGACAGTGGGCAAATGCTTTAACTGTAAGTGTGAAGACAGGCTTAACTGTACCTGCTCAGTTACCTGCCAGTCAACATGTAAGCACCTCTTATTCTAACTCTCAAGCACCTACAGCTGACACTAACTTCAGTACACTTCAGTACATTCAGACAACTTTGAAAGTCAAGTTTAGGCACAGTAAGCACCTGTCATTTATACAGTTATTTTTTCAGATGCAGAATTAAAAGTTTCCCATTTTACTTTTCAAATTGCAGACAAATATGTAACCTTCCATACACTGAATGCTTCATAAATATTATTATTTGAATGCAGATACCTCTCTGGTCATGCAAGAAAGGCCTCCAATTCCATCCCACTAACACAAAACCTTGGACCTGGGATACTGAATAATCACTATCTATGCCTATCAAAATTTATGGGCCAAAGGCTTATGGGGGTAGACTGTATGAAAACTGAGAACCTGTAATAATTTAGAGATTAAGTGCTCTATTTACTAAAACACTTGTATGTGTATTAAGTACAATTAAAGTTGACTACAGTTCTCTTATCTGCTACCAATTTAATACTACAGATGTGCAACACAGACCACAGTGTTCAAGTGTGCAAAGCAGACTGCCATTCAAGTGCTGACAGAGCACGACCGGTGTCGCATCTCTTCCGTTTTCCCGACCTGCAAAATGAACACAACACCAACACTCCGTGAAAAGCATCACCAGAGGAGCAACACTGGCTGCGAAACAGGACTGCCCCGGGAGAATCCGGAGCCCAGGGGCAAGGCCACTGCCTGCACCTGCCGCTGCCGGCCGCTGGCTCCCCTCAGACCTCACATGGCGGCGGCGGGCCGAGCGAGGCGTGCTGCGTCCCTCCTGCCCCAGTAGCTAGAGAAGAGGCAAAGCACCGGCCAGGGTGCCGGCCCAGAGCCCACACTATCGACGGCTGCTGGCTCAGGAGGGACATCAGGCCGGAGCCCCCTGCCCTGCTCTCCCCACCCGACTCACCTGCACGCCCGTGTAGTTCTCGAAGAAGAAGAGCACCATGCTCTGGTAAATGGTGTACAAACGGTCGTCCACCTCGCGGTAGAAACGGGCGGGCAGCACGGCGGAAAGCAGGCGCCAGGCGCCCCAGGCCAGCACATAGGTGGGCGCCGTGCCCATCATGACGGCGGCGGGCAGGACGTAGCGCATGGAGTAGGTGTGCAGTACCAACGACAGCAGCATCTTTCCGCTGCCCCCCGGCCTCACCGGGACACCCACATGGGCAGCACGCTTACAGGCAGCCCCGCAGCCGCTCCGCACGCATCGCCCGCCACACTGGGCAGCCCCGCCAGGCGACCGGAGAAGCAGCAGCGTCGGTGGCCTCCACAGGCAGCGAGACTCGGGAACAAGCACCAGCTCAGCTTCACAACTTCCCCAGCTCTGCCTCCGCCACCATAGTGCCCGGCCGGAGGAGGAGCCGCGCCGGCAGGAAGACAGCTGCTCGGCGGTTGCGGGCCACTTCCGGGACGGGAGCGCGGGAGGTGCCGTGGCTCCGCCTCCGCGGCGATCGGAGAGCTAGGGCCTTGTCGCCAGGCGTGCTCATCCTCTGGTGACTGCTGCCGGCAGGCATGGAGGTCCCTACATGGGGACTCTCCAGAGCAGGCCCGGGACTGTATTCCTGTGGTCCTCGTTCCCCACTCGGGCGCGGCAGGAGTGACTACAGCGCTCCTCCTCTGTGAGGGGCGCTGGGCTGTGCCCTCACGGTGCGGTGGAGGGTTGCTCGGCACCATGCGAGATGAGGCGGCCGCCTTAGAATTGATTAGCTGTAATTAACGTTAATTTTAACTTAGCATAGGTTAGAAGAAAATATACACACACGCACACCCCGTCCTTTTTGTGGCATGACTCCAGAGAGGAGCACTAAGAGAATGTTGCTGCTCACTTTCACCAGCCACAGCCACAATGATGGCTAGGGAGTTGTAGGCATTTCATACTCACCAGTTTGCGTTTTGACTGCTCCAGGTTCCCACAAAAGCAGGCAGCTGCCTACTTGCCGTTCTCCCCTTTCTGACCCCCAATACCCTGGCGACAGCAGCAGGCAGATGCGCCAGCTGCTTTTGAAGAGAATAAAGTCTTGCGGAAAACAACAGCGTGATAACCTTCCCAGAGGGAGTTTCTCATTAAGCTCTAGCCCATAGTGAAGTATTTATCCCTTGTTTTTTAAAACAAGAAGTTTTACCCTGAACCTTGTGCAGATCTCATTGTTTTAAAAGAAGTGGATGCTCGGTACCTTCTGCTAAGATCAGTTTTCTTCGCCAGGCTTTAATGGGGGCAAGCTTTGTCCTCATGCTAGCTGTTTTTTAACCTGCATTGAAAATTGTATCCTGAATAGTTAGGTGAAACAAGACTGGGGAAATGACACTAGGTTGAAGAACTGTGGCAGTGTTCTCGTCAACCACCATGGGGGTGCTGAGCTCTGCAGCAAGAACTGATACCTGACATGCATCATAGCTTCTATGTCCCTAACAAGATTAAATGGTCTTAATTCCTTCCCTTTCCAGAAAGGGGGTGGTGAGTGGTCGTGGGAGCTTTTCTGTCAGGGCTCCTTGTCCTGATCTGTGGGTACATTTCTGTCCTCACTGCATATGCTGCCCTTGGCTCAGGAGTACTAGAATAGAAGCTCTTCCCCATCGTGGCCTCTTTTGGGAATTTTTCTGCTCTAAGACAAGCAATGCTTGGTTAGACAGAAAATTGAGGAGGACGCTTCTTTTTTGTGATGCTAGTGACACGGCCACATGGGAAATTAATTCACCATGATACACAGAGGAGAAAGTAATCCAACACAACACAGAGCAGTTAAAGTTGATGTCAGCAGAGTAGAGCCAGGTATGCAGGAACCGATGCTCTGATGTAGCTGGAACAGCAGGATGGGTGGGAGAGTGGATCCAGACCTGCTGCTTCATAAAGGCAACTGCAGAGAAAGACTAGGATTGAGAGCAACTAGGTGTGTTTGGCTAATGAGACTGCAGTCAAGGGTGGAAAATGTAGATTAGCAGTCTGTAAAATAAGCAGTGAAGCAGGATTGGGAAGTGGCAGAGAATTTGGGAAAACATAGCAAAATTTAGCTAATGGGGCTTAAAGGCAAGGATAGGAGCTTGTGAGCTGAAAGTAAAGACTAGGTGCACAGCCTGAAGAGATGTGTTGCAGTGAAAATAATGTGGAAGAAATAAAAATAATCTGCAAATCAAAGATTGAACTGGAGGCCTCTGATTTCATGTATCTTTCCTTACAGAACTATAAATCCACTTATATTTCTGAGGAACCTGCATATTAAATTATTACAAAATCTGTAGAAATTAACAGTTCTGCCTCTGGAGGATGGTTTGGCTATCATGTAATAAATAAGAACTTAAGATGCACCTTGAACAAAAAGAATAAAATACCTAGATCATCAAGAAATAATACATATTCTATGCACCAAATGCAGTAGAGGTCTAGAGGAAAAGTAGTACCTAATCTCATAGTTGAACTCAAGCAGTCTTAATCGCATGGTTGTTTTTCCTTGTCTTCTTAAACACAGTGCTTGAGGAAAGATCCTGACTGTGATAAACCTAGGATCGTACTATTTCAAGTTTCTCATCTGAAGCACTTTAGAGACATTAGCTTGTCACTTAGGGCAAGGTAACCTACAATTATCCACCAGCTGAGGAGCCAGAGCCAGGATCCAGAGGCTGTCCCTGCTTCCCACGGCTACGGACGAGCTGGCTTTTCATCTGGCATGTGCTGCGTCCCTGTGTTTTGGCTGTAATGCGGGCTTTGCTTATTCAATTGTTCAAATGTTGTGTGCAGCCAAGCTCAAAACACAGACTAAACCTCAAACACACAAACCTCTTTAACAGTTCCCTAACTATAACACCATTAAAATGAAAAAAGAAGTCATCTGGAGAAACTTCTAAACACAGACCAACTAAACCACTTGGGGCTGGATTCCCATTTACAAAGCTCTGGTTTTTACATGCAAGCCTTTGGAATTTAATTACTTTGATTACATTACAACCATTGAGATAATTGATATTTTACAGAGAAACTCAACAGTAAAACAATTTAATAGCCCATTATGAGGATTTTAACTGACCCGATCTTTCTGTTAGTTCCCATGTGCCTTGGCTATCCTGCAATTTCCCCTGGCCAGGCTGAGACTGTCAGCTTGTCAGAGATCTTTAAGTGTCACATAAGACTGATGACTTGCAAAGCACAGCACACGGTACAGTACAATTCAGCATCAAACGAGCTCACAGTAGGAATCCTGTCAAACCCAGAGCAGACACTGTAACACTCATTAATTACTAGATGAATGTTAACTGTGTCATAATTAAGTCAGCAGTGTTTTTAAGCAATATTACAGTGAGACTAACTCTGGAGACAAACCTGGTTCAACATAGTGCAGTCTGCAGTTCCCAACAGTTTGGGAACTCAGTCTAATCAATGCAAATCTCATTTTCCTCTACAGAGTTTATAATGAAGTGAGCACCAGACGAGGTCATTCGCAGCCATAACAACTGGAGCTGGCACGGAGGCTGCAAAAGCAAAGCTGGCTATCAGAGCAGAGCGAGAGACAGCCTGCACCCAGGGATGCTGCAGATCTTGGCCTTCCTCAGCTCCTCTGCTGCACATGGAAACCTGAGTGCCGACAGACCGATAAGAAATCACAGAATCATAGTATCACAGACTGATATGGGTTGGAAAGCACTGATGAACTTAAAGCTCATCCAGTTCCAACCTTCCACTAGAGCAGGTTGCTCCAAGCCCCATCCAGCCTGGCCTTGATGCCTAGACTGAGCTCAGGCTACTTACACAACAAGCACTAGCTAGATGTCAAGACCTTTATCCCTAAACTGGCAAGGAATAAAATGGATCCCACCCAGAGTACAAGGGACTGGATTATTTTACAGCGAACACAGTAGAACATGAAGAATCCACCTGGATTAGGACTGGCACAACATCTACTCACGCTGCTCCTGGTCAGGGTTTGTGTTGATGAATTGCAAGAAAACAAGTACCTGGCTTGTGGATATCCCAAACTCTTTGGCCTTTTGGGGCCAGATTTTTAATAGCTACAAGTTTAGCCCATTTATAACCACTTCCAAACTCTTCACTTCTCCAAGTGTGAGAACCTGGGACAGCCACAAGCAGACACTTATAAATCCTGGTAACTTGGCAGGCAAGTCCGGTTTGGTTTGGGAAAGAATTGAAGTCTTTTTAGGCAAACAGGATGCAGGTCTCCAGTAGTCTTTTAATCTGGTGTGAAAACCAGATAGAAATGTTTTCTTACTGATTTCTATTGTTTCACCACTTCGTACTAGTTTAAATCACCTCCGAAGTTACAGGGTTGCAGAGAACCAGGTAGGCCCTATGACATCCACAGAGTTAAAGATAAATAACAGGTTTTAGTGTTCATCATGAATGTTAAGGTTAAGCTATTATTTCTTTTCTTAAATTCTTTTGGAAGTATTTAAATAGTAATAGAGCTTCTTTTTAATAAACAAGAACAAGCTGAGATTTTTATTTTAATATCGAAGATAAAGCCAAAATGTCAAGAAGGTAGAAAATGGTTCTTCCTTTCTGCAGATGTATTTTTATCCAGTGAAATACTAAAGGTTTATAAATTGCACTTTTCCTAAAACAAACAAGACACTAAATTCCAGAGCCATTTGGAAATTGCTTGGCAAGATGATTTAAGCTTCAATAAACTTGGGTAGGACTTGGAAATAATTATGAGATGAGACTTCCAAAAGCAACTAAGTGATTCTGGGCTTGCAAACCACTGGAGCTGACAGTCTGATTTTCACAGTTACAAGAGGAAGAAGCATCCCCCTATGAAGTTATGCTCCTCATGGTGTCAAGGAGACCATGTGGCACCTCTAAAATTTGATTCGTTTTCACATTTTATTCCTTTTAAAGCAATTCATGATGCCCTCCTTTGCTGGGTGGTCCAAATCTCAGGCGAGAGAGCAGTGTCAGTGCCTGACTCCATTGAGTCTTTGGCCTTTCTGCTAAGAAGAGCACCTAAGAGCAGAGAACTGTAAGGTGGTTTTTAGGGTGTAAGCTCTTGCAGGGTGTGAGCTCTGACCACTTGTTAACACATGGGGAGGAGAGCAGAGCAATCAGGTAGCAACAGCTTCTTGTCCTGTCATCCTGGTTTTGTGCTGGCATCAGTAACCCAGGGACAAAAAGCTCCAGACCCTAATATGAGTCCCCCAAACTTCCAATGTCCTGGAAAAGGTGCAGAGTCTGTTCAAGTCTATACATCACCTTCTCTAGAAGGAGCTGGCACGTTCAGCTATGAGCTATCAGAGCCAACAGAAATCATGCCCGTAGCATCATTCTGAGAAAACCATTTCATTCACATAAAGCACCCTGAGGACTGCAAACCTATTTTCTCATCCACTAAAGGGCAGAAGTAATGGTTGAGTCCTGCCTGACTGTCTTGTTCTGAGGGTGCCACTCTCTTAAGCAGCAATTTGAAATATGCCTCTTTCATGCTAGCAGTACCTTTCATCATCAAAGAGCCTTATACATTCTGCAGTTGGCACAC